>CAAKMY010109533.1:152-18334 GCA_901111285.1 Corrigiola litoralis | reverse complement strand
CACTAAAATGGGAATTTTCCTAAAAGAAAAATCGATTGTGTTAGTAATTTGAAGGTTGCTTTAAGCAGCATCCTTATTTTATTGTCTAAAACGTGCGCATAAACTCACTAATAAGGATTGAACCCTCAATCTCATAATTTGGTAAGAGAGCTCTAACTACTTAAGTAAGGAAGATTGTAGGCCCTTTTGTTTTTACTATTTTTTGAAAATACCCTTTTTTCTTTCTTAGACACAAAGTGGAAAAATATATTACAGTTGGTTCTTCGAATTTCTGAGTTTTTTTTTATTTTTACTTTCTTAAGTGGAGAGAGATCACATCACATATTGAATATAGGTCCATAATATAAGTTGTAATTATTTGCCATATTAAAGATCTTAATTCAGTTGGTGTCTCAACTCAAGTGGTAGACAAAAATTGAAACAGACCCACCCGGTTAATCAATACCCTCTCACATCACGTTTTTAATGTCCTTTTAATTTTAGAAATCAAAAAATATATGTGAGAGAGTGGTTACACATTGGTAGCCATCGAATGGGCCTCTATCATCTCTTGACAAATAATTTGTAACATAAGATGAGACAATTTGAAGACAGGTGATCTAATTTAATTTAAAGGGGGTTGTAGAATGAGGAGGGAAGAGTTTTTGGTTTGGTATATCATGGGTGAGAATTAAGCCGGGAATTTAAGTGAAAATTTGGGATGAGAATCGGTGGGAATTCATCAAATAACTTAAATTCATGTTTGATATGTAGGATAGAGATTAGGTACAAAAAATGATTTATATAAGTTCATTGTCCTTTTTCTTTTCAAATGACAAGTGACCAAATAGATATAAGATAAGTAGATTAGTGTATATTAGTACATTTATGTTGGAGACTGAATGCTCAAATCCTACTACCAACCCTCCCTAGATAAAATATCATTAGGAATTTACTCTCGTAACCTCATTCTCAATGCCCTCCGAACTCTTGTTCCGCTAAAACAAACTAGTAAGTTTGATATATCAGTAACTTAACACTCATTCTCAACCTTAGCTTGCATATACCAAACGATTTTAGAGGGTTATGGTAAAACATCTCACAATCTTTAAGCATGCACTGTAGTGACTCAGGTAAAGCCAAAAAGGGCAAGAAAATTCTCCATGTAAAAAAAAGTCCTTCACGAGAATTATTGGAGAAAGAGGCTCTTCATATTCATAACCAACGTATTTAGACTCCCTAATGTTACCTCTTTCTCAAAATCAAACAATACCTACTCAATAATTTAGCTACAAAATCAAAGATAGTATTCAAACATACAATACCTCTTCCAAGACACACTTTATCTTCTCAATATACTTTCCCAATTTTGCAATCAATTTATAACCCTCATTCAATACTGCAAGCATATAATATAGGATTTTTTTCATGTTTGGTGCTCTGTGTTTTGGGCTAATCCATGTTTGGTGCCCTATGTTTTGGGTAATCCAAGTTTAGTGCCCCAAATTTTTTATAGAAATTCAGGTTTAGTGTCTTAGGTTGAAAAGACGTTAACTATTTCCATCCAAATGATGATGTGAATTATAATATATTGAAAATTCCATAAAAAACAATTAAAAAATATAAGAAAATCCATCTTATTCCTTAAAAATAATAAAAAATACTAGTAAAAAAACGGAAAAATAACAAAATAATCCTAAAAATTAAAATAAGATTACCAAAAATTATCAAAAAAACCCCCAAAATTTTCTAGAAAATCCATAAAAATCCATAAAAATCACAAAAAAAAATCAAAACTATTTTAGGATTTTTTAGCGATTTTTATGGTTTTATATGCAATTTTCTGGAATTTATATAATTTTTTAGGATTATTTTGTGCATAATATTTGTTTTTTAGTAGAATTTTTTAGTTTTTACATACTAATATGGGTTTTTTTAAAACTTTTTTTAATTTTTTTTGTGATTTTTAAAGATTTTTTGTGACTTTTTCTCGAATTTTGGAATCTTCAAATTTTTTTTATCCACGTCAGCATTTTAACGGAAAAAGTTAACGCCGTCTGTGTGCAGGGCACTAAGCATGAATTATATCGATAAGTTGGGGCATTGAACTTGGATTATCCAAAACATAGGGCACACAACTTGTATTAGCCTAAAATACAGGGCACCAAACATGAAAAAATCCTATAATATAATACATGACACATTATGTCTTTTGTCTCCTCCAACACCGCTACCCTCTAGCTGGAGCATTATCGCTGCCACCAACAATATTGTTCTCGTGTCCTCTGGAAGAGTACTTATAGTCCAACTTATTGTCACTTGTCTCGCTATGCCTCATCCTAATAGATGTCTTTGCCATTCGGACAACTAAACTTGCTAATGATAAAATGACTAATTAGAGGGTAATTAGTAATTCCAACGATATATACCCATCCGTCCTTAACAACAACCACCATCCTATCGCAAGAAATCCCGACCCCACTCCCGAAAGCCCTACCATAACCCTGAAACGTATACCTTCTCCACCACCCAAAACCCTCCCCTTTCCCTGAAACACCACCCAACTTCTTCATTTGAATCCCTACCCCGGCCATCCCCACCTCCACATTTAAAGACCACAACACTATTACCAAAATATTTTCACACCCCCGAAAACCCCATCGCCGAAGCACACCCATGAATCTTGAAATCCCCACCACATCCACAATACCTCACTCGGGTCCCTTTCCCTGAAAGCAACATCGTACCCCCAATTGCGAAAGCTCACCCACACTCATAAACTAGCCCATGCAAATTTGAGTTATCAGAATGAGAGAAAACAAGAGGAGTTGTCATTTGTAGTTAGTGGAGAGTGAAAGTGTGTATAAGAGAGAGTGAAGTGAAATGAGGAAGAGGAAGGAGAATGAGTAATCAAATAAGGTCGGTTAAATTGGAATAAGTAAACAACCTAAAATTAGCCATCTTATCATTAGTTGCTCGAAATTGCCCCTTCGACCATAGTTTGATCATTTTAAAGACAGGTGACAAAATTTTGGATAATACATTATTTCATATGTCCAATTCTTATATGAAGATCAGTCAAAGCTTGGTTTATTATTTTATAAAAAATTCCAAATAATTAAGGTTGGGTTACGGAGAAAAAAAAAGGGAAAAACCATGTAAGCATATTTTTGTAGGGGCTTAGATCCTTTAGAGTTAATTTTCATAAAGTTGATAGAGTTTACGATTAATAGAAGCATGAAAAGTGAAAAGCATGCTCAAAGCAACCAAGAGGGAAAAGTGAAACTTACATTAATACTATTATGGGTAAACTCTAGAGTTATTTTTCAACTCTAAAAGATCCCAAAGCATTTTCTTAGGTGAGATACTTTCTATTTTACAACCCAATATTGTGATCAATTTTTCTAAACATAATAAAGGTGATCAATATACTATCAATAATTTTTCTAGCAATTTTCAGATGTTTTTAAAATTTAATCATTTATCTAATAATTTTAATAATAAAACTATTTTAGTCAACTTAACAACACAATTATTATTTCACCACACTAAAATCAATGATTAAGACCTAATCATTATAAAATCCCACTTAATAATAGACATTAAATAAAAAATTCTACTTCATTCCCATATCATAATGTTTACAATAAACCATCATAATTGACCCCTATAATTCTATAAACAATTTTTAAAAAACAAATTGGATATGATCTTTTTTAATTTTTTTTTATCCTAACCAAAATGGATATGATGACCAATGATTTATTATTCTCAAAATCCCTTTTATACTCTCTGACTTCTGTTTCTGGCAGGGGGGCTTACTGATTAGGTTTCTTTGTTGTCCAAAGACCAGCCTGTCTGTCTCATCACATAATCATAACAGTTAACAAAACCCAACATTAATAAGCCCTCTAAAAAATAAAAATAAAAACTTTCTTTCCTCTTTTTTTTTTTTCACAAAAAACCCAACAAAAAATACTATTTCTACCAAAATTTAAGCCCATCAAATTTCTGGGTTTTTCTCACTGATAATCTTATCTACTGAATTTATATAACTTGTAGCAAAAAAAAAAAAAAAAAAAAATAAAGTGTTTTTTTTTTTTCAATGTTGGGTTATCAGCTTGCAAAGTCTTCAACTAATTGGCAAGAATCTCTTAAAGTGATTGAAGCTGATATACAACATGCCAATATGCTGTAAAGTTTCTATCTTTTGTTAATTTTTATCTTACTACTTACCGTTTTGTCATTTATTTTGTCAGTTTATTTGTTATGATAAGTTGGTTTTTGGTGGTTTTTGATAAAATGTCAGAATTTGTAGTACCCATGTCTTTGATTATGTAAAGGTTGAGACTTTATGCTGTTTGATTGCTTAGTTACTGTATGATAAGTTGGTTTTTGAGTGGTTTTTGATGTTTAGCCATAATTTGCAGTACTTATGTCTTGAATTATGTAAAGGTTGAGACTGTATGGTGTTTGATTGGTTAGTTGCCGTGTGATCATTGATGATTATTTAAAGGTTTAGTTTTTGTGAAGCGGGATTAGTGAATTGTGTGATTATTCCTTTTTGGAAGTTATGTTTTGTTGTTTGATAGTGTTTGACTTTGGGTTATATGGGAAGAAATGCTTTAAATTCTAGTGTAGTTTGATGAATTGTTATGAAATTCTGCCTGTAGATAGAACTTTGTAATCATTGGAGCCTGAATTTCTACAGAATTTCGAAGTTGGAAATGAAGTTGCCCCCATTTTTATTGTTCTGTAGGATTTTGAGTTGTTTTTCGTTTGAATTGCGAAAAAAGTTTAGGTCAAAGGGCCGGCCTGCCCCGTCCAAGGCCGAGGCATAGCACAGACCTCAGTGAGGGTTTATACTAAATAGTGGGATATCCAGTTTTGTGTTTAGCAGATTGATACTTTTGGGTGCTTATTATGAAAGGTCTGTTTTTGGGTTTGTTCCAAAAAGTTTACTTGTTCATGGCATACTATATGGATTTTTTATGGTCTCATTATTGCTTCTGGAGGTTTTGGTTTGCTTTTATTTGATGTTTGACTTGAATTGTATGAGAGACATGTGGAATGGGTCTCAACTTGTTCTACTAGTTGGGATGTTGTAGAATTTTGATTGTGAGTGTTCTGATGGGAAATTAACCAGGGGGTTTAACAGTTTAGAGGGAGCTTTTGAAGTTTTATTCGCTGTTCTGATGATTGGTTTTCTGGCACATTAACGGTCTTTTTAGCTGTTAATCGAAAGAGTTTACACAATCCTATAATCTGATTCTCTGAAAAGAGACTTAAATGCTGTCTTAGTTCATACACCTGATTTAGGTTTCTGTTGGGGGTCCTTGCCTCACCGTCCTTTTTTTTGTTTGTCAGGGCTGCTTCTATTCCTAGAAACAAGAGTGGTAGATGGCTTCAGATGAAATTAGTTCACAATCAATTGGCACCCCTCATACTTTACTTGCTTCAGTGGATAGATTGCTCATGTACATGTCTACTTCCGAGCTGTTTGAATCTTTTCTACGTAGTCATATACAAGGTTAGTTTTTTTGTTCGGCTGTCATTGCTGTTCCATGATCAATTGCAAGAAAAGAATAGCTATCAATCATGTTACCCCAACTGAAGTTTTTTCGTAACTTACAGGTGAACGCAGATGGTAGACCTGATATGACATCGTATGGAAGGAGAGCAACAGTTAGGGAATTCTATGGTATGTGAACGATGTTTATACTTACATTGTATTGTTTTCTGTGGCATGTTTATGCCTGGATAATTTTGTGCTGTTTTAAATACCTTTTGAGACAAAAATATTTATAGTTTTGGTTTCGATCTCCGAGAAACTTAAACTTAGCAAGATCGCAAGATACCATGGTCACTGTGGACAATGAACATTCACTTGTTGCTGCAATTTGCAATTCCCTTTAGTATTTAATTGTGATATATACTGCCTTCTTCCCAGTCTTTCTGATCATAACTGGTCTTTGGGCATGTGCAGAGAATGGTAAGCCCAAAACGTAGGTAACAATATTCAAGATCTCCTCCACAATCTTTAATAAAAATTGAAGTAAGGCTTAGTACATACATGTGGCTCTTAACTGGGGCTATGCCATTATGCTTTCTTGTCTTGTTACTTTGACGATATTACTTTATAGTATACTTTTTGTGCTAGGATTTTTTTTCTTATTTAGACAGGAAAGAGGTAATCGGTTACAAATAAGAAAAAAGCACTAAAAGATCATGGACAAGGTCTTCACAGAAAGGACCTTTAGAGAATTTGGCGTTGGGAAGCTCTTTTGAAAGCTATAGCTCTCCCATTTTCTCACTGATTGCAAAATATAGATTTTCAGCCTTCTTGTCATATATCTTGTCTTCAGGATTTGGTTACTTTATCGTAGGGTTGACTTACTCCATCTTTTCTTGTCTAGTAGAGTTTTTTTTTTTTTTTTTTGTTGTTGTCAGTCAGTCTCGTAGAGCTTGAGCTTGGTCATCCTCCTCCTTTTCCATCTTAATTAAACTGAGGGTTTGGAACTTGGAAATTGCATTCCTTTTCAAGCTCTTTTCCTTTTGGAGTACGGTGAGCAACTTGGAATGACAGGAAATACCGGTTATTCGGTCAGTATGTTTGTGCTAAAATCTTGGTTTTGCTGCTTCGGGTGTTCCATGTCACTATGTGTCTACACCAGACATTGGTTATATTCAAATATATAGTGTTTGAGAAAGGTCCCATCCTCTGCTGGATTTACATTAGTTTCTCTTAGTTCTCTGGCCAAATGGAAATTTTCCTCTGTCAGCGGAACTAGCCTCATTCCTCCCATATAAGTGAGGAGGATGAAAAAAAAAAAAGAGAAGAAATGTGGCCTTGGTTTTGTAAAATTATGTCCAATTTTTAAAAAATTTAATCCCCATTTTTCTTTCGAATAAAACAAGGGTACCAATCATGTTTTAGGGCTCTCCTGTTATAGGATTTATTCACCCCTTTATTCATCTTAAGCTCTCCCTGTTGCTTACCATGGCTGTACAAGTTTTACTCTTTAGTGAGGTTATATAATTGTATCAGCAACCTTTAGCGTCAGCCTTTGTTGACTTCTGTTGCATGTTTTTTGAGATTTAAGCTGCGCACCTTAATCTTAGCAGTAATGAGTAGATCCAAGAAAAAGAAAAAGGTAACAAATTTGGTGCTATCTAAAATGAGTCATTACCCAAATAGCAGGTCATATTGACGCGTTTGAGCCACCAGAGAGTTTGGATGAGTGGAAACTTATATCTTGTCCTTGCTTGTCTCAACTCAGTCAAACTCCGCTCATGTGATCTCAACTAGAGCTCGAGACCTTAATGAGTTAAGGCAAGCAATCACCAGCTTGTCTATAAAAGTTTGCGAGCAGCTTAAGTTTTCTGAGCATTAATGTATTATATTATATAGTTATAAATTTATACCTTCAAATATGAGGAACAAAAATATTACCTTCGTCCCAAAATAAATGGCTAAATTGTGGTTTTTGTGCCCCAAAATTAGAAGTCATTTTTCGTGAACACCACATAGTTAAATTTTTTTTTTTTTTATAAACTACATGTTGTGGTACTCCTATTGCAATGTCAAGTTACAAATTTGGGGTTCTTGTGTGTTGTATAGGTTGGGGTTTTGATGAAAAACATTTATTGTTCACGATATACGTGTAAAATCTTCTTTTGGCTAAATGATCCTTGGATTTTGGATCCCGAATGTGGCTATACTTTGTATTTTGGTATCATAAACAAATAAAAATACTTCAACAGCCGCCCGATTTAAATTTCTTAATAATGCGGAAATCCAGTATGCCCAAGTATTTTACGAGAGATGGAGTATTTATTTTTGGGTCACAAAAATAACTCCCTTGTGATTTTTCTTCGCCCTTGAACTTGCAAGTAGTACTATTAACAAGAAAATGAAAGGGATTCAAAAAAAACTAATTGCGGTGCGTTTCTATATTTCAAACATGTATATCGGGATAAAAGGTCAAAAAGGAACTAGTCGTGCTTGGATAGGAGATTTATGTGCTCGAGTAGAGCTTGAACAACTCGAGCTCGCTAGTTCTTAAGTCTAGTCTAGCACAAGCTGAACCTTCTCAAGCAAGGCCCTGGTCACAACTGACTTGGCTCGGGAATCGTGATTATTACTATGTTTGACCATCTAATTGGCAAATCTTGATTAGACTGCACAAGAAACTGCGATACAGTTAGAGGTGTCGTCGATCCAGTTGCTGTCGTCGCCAATTTAGTCATCAATCTCAGGGCCTGCTGCAAAAATCCTGTCTATTGATGGAGGCTTTTAGGAACATCGGCTAAATGACCATTGTAGTTAAATATGAGCTTGGTCCCTCTTGAGCCCTTCCATACCCGTTCCTTGAAGGTGGCCTATTCTACTGACAGTGGCCCTTAGACTGCGACTGTATCATATTGGTATGGGTCTGAATGAGCGAAAGAGCACTTCCTCTCTGTGGATCTTGATTCTTGATCAATTCACAGTTTTCCTGTCAATCTTGATTCTTGAACAATTCAGCTTCAAGTGTTATCCAACAACCTTTGACAAGTTTCGACCACATTTTCAGGTCAGGTTTGTGTAGGACAGCAGAACGAGGAGTCTAATGGTCTCAGCGTAGAGACCTAGACTCAGTTCGGGCTTTCCTTTTCTATTTGCCGTCTCACTTTCCTTTCTTTCTTACATATCGAATGGTACAATTGAGACAAAACATCTATATAATATTTGTGAATTGAAAACTGGAATAGAGCAAGCTAGTATAGATTTTTGTACTGCGATATTCAGTGACAATCAATATGTCCATTATCTAAGTGCAGTTTTTGCCCAGTCAGCCCCATATCAATACAAATTCACACAGCCTATTCAAAATTTAACTAGTCAAACTTCAGTACTAGGATGTCATCATCTTGAGTCATATAATCTTAAATATTTTCTGTCTACTTGGAAATATTATGGAATAATCTCGTATTCTTTTTGCCACTGTTGGAACTGTCAACATGTTGCTTGTGAAAATGAGACACCCAATCTTCCCTTCGTCTCATAGGCAGTAAATTTACTTTTCTTTCTTTCTAAATGCCAATCTGCTATCAAATTTGTTACTTAGTCAGAAGTCAGTACTAGTTTCACTTTAAATATTATCTTTACACATGTATGTTAATTTCCCTAAATGTCAATCCGCAGCCATCATTTCACCGTATCTTCAGCGTCTGCATGGGAATTTATCAGAGCTAGCTGATGATGCGAATGCAAGTAAGAGTTCTGAGTTGATAGTCAGAAAGAGTCCAGAGGAGAGGAAAAAGTTCCCAGACATCGATTTTGAGAGGGAAGACGAGTGTGGAATCTGCTTGGAGCCTTGCACCAAAATGGTTTTGCCCAACTGCTGTCATTCTATGTGCATCAACTGCTATCGTGACTGGTTAGTATATTTATTTGATAATTTCGATGAAAATCTCTAGTTAGTGGTCATGTAAGGATTTTTCTGTTGGAAGATGAATTCTTAAAATTTTGGCATATAACAGGAATCTGAGGTCAGAATCTTGCCCTTTCTGCCGGGGTAATATAAAGAGAGTACAGTCCGGAGACCTTTGGGTTCTCACCTGTGGCACTGATGTGGTTGATCCGAAAACAGTGTTGAAGGATGACATTTTGCGCCTGTATCTCTTTATAAACAGTCTGCCAAAAGATGTTCCTGATGCTCTTTTCTTAATGTACTACGAGTACTTAATTTAATGACTGGCAAAGCAAGAGGACATTGTACAGAAAAACAACGAATGTAAATAGGATTGGCAAGGCTGCTTCTCCGAAATGTAGAGAATGTATATGGTTATTTTCAATCCATGTTCAGCGTTCTGTGTTGTTCTGATATTGCTGCATAGAGTTCTACCTCAGAGCAAACCTGTTTTAAATGTCATGTTCGTTTGATCCAAAAATACCTGGCTTATTTTGCAGATTCAAGGCATACTCAACACTTAGAAACATAAAACTATATGAAAAATAAATAACTTAGCCCACGGAAAGGAAAGAGCAAAGTAGAAGGCCATCTATAAGAGTAGAATGGATTGACCTCTGTATCTTGTACTTCTTGATCTTCACTAAACAGCTAACAGTGAATATCTAGGCTTGACATTTGAGCTTTGAATCCAAAACGGGGCTCATATATTGCAAATTTTCAGTCAGTCTTAACTCTTGAAACTCAAATTTTTAGAGTTTCTGCTCTTTAGGCTAATGATTTAGAAGTTCACTATGAAGTAGATGTTTTTTTTGGGTACAATGAAGTAGAAGTTTGTTATTCAGAGCATGAATTGCTTGTAGGATCCATGTGGTAGCGTCATGCCGGTACGTCGTAGATTTAGTGAGCTAACCATTGCACCAAAAAAAAAAAAGTGAGTAACCAACAATTCTAGTCTCAACTAGCAGCGATTACTTTCTTTAGGGAAGTAGTGTGTTGTGTGTAAAATCTGGCATTTACCAATGTACTATCGCAATGATCTTGTGAGGTTTTATTTACCGAATTATGTAGAGAATCGAAGTATCAAACCCCAACCTCATAATTGGGATAAGAGAGCTTTAACCACTTGAACTAGTTTTTTTCTTCATTGTTTTCTTAATTATGTTGTTTGGTTGGTGATTCTTTTGGACCCAACTGCTTCTCCTTGTCTTATTTAAAAAATACATTATGCGCGTGAAAATAATTTTCAAGAGGAGGAAGCAGAGAATTTCCGAGACTTGTCAGTGGCCCAAGTCAACTAAATCAACTTCCACTTGCATGTTAGTTGATCATTTCTATGTACTTTACTGGAATGCAAGCGGAATAACGCAGTTTGCGTTATTGTAGAGAAGGAAAAAACAGAAAAACAGCAAGGATAGGCAAAAGACAGAAATGGAGAAGGAACTCTACAAGGCAGCTGTCAGAGGTGATGCAAGCTTTCTTAGTGAAGCTCTCTCAAGAGATATTGAAAAAGGTAGCAACAACTTTTTTCTGTATCAAGTAACAGGCCAACAAAATAATATCGTCCACATAGCAGTACAACATGGCCGTTTAGATTTCTTGAAGGCGGCTCTTAGGAACTCGCCTTCTCTCGTCTGTCAAAGGAACTCGAATGGGGATACGCCACTTCACACTGCTTCCAAGGGTGGCAATCACAGCATTGTCAAATTGCTAGTTGATTGCTACAATAATTTCACTGAGCTGTCAGTTGCAGAAAGTGAAGGTGAGGCCGAGGGCGCTGAAGCAGAGGATGAAGACCACCAGCAGCCGTGGAAAATGAAGAATTTGCAGGGAAACACACCCCTTCACTTGGCTTTAACCCATGGAAAAGTGTGGCTTGCGAGCTACTTAGTTGAGGTTGATCCTGAAGTAGCTGGCTTTGTCAACAGCTGTAATGAAACTCCACTGCATCTAGCAATCAAATATAGCATTGAAGGTAAATTTTCAATCTTAGACTGATATCTAGTTCACTAAATCAATGAGTAAATAGATCTGGCTGGATCCATTTGCTTTCATTATCTGAATTTATGTCTTTTTCCCTTTACTTTCTTGTCAAGAATGTAAGTTTTTCTCAAGTAGATTATGCATATTATATAGTAATTCACCATAACTTGTGGTCTTATAAATAACGTGTAGACGGTGTATTATATGGTATTATCTACCGTGGCGTTTTTAAAATCCCTGAAATCATATAGTACTTCACCATACTTGTAGCTTAGTGAAGTCCATTATTAGTGGTTGACCTGGTGGTGATTGGGACATGATTTTGGGAGCTTTGAAGGCAAAAGCCACTCATCTCACTCCATGGATATGGAGTACGTTATGCATAGCTGTGTAGAAGTTTACAAGATCGATGATTCTCTACTACTCATCCATTGCATACTAGTAATCTTCAGGCTTTCACTTGCGGTTTTGTCATTTGTAATTCTTGAACCTCTCAGGTGATAAAAAGTTAGCAACACGAGCTATACAACTAATCAACACGCGCAAAGCCGGGTTGACATACAAAGGATGTCCACTAGGTGAAAGTTCAATATCCATAATACAGTTGTTGCTACAGAAAAATAGCTCTACTGCATGTTGGTGTGACATTGATCACTTGACTCCTCTACTGAAAGCGGCCCTTAAGTCTGACCTGCCAGCTATCAAAGCCATAATCAATCAGTGCCCAGAGTCTGTGGAGGTTTGCGATCATAATGGCAGCACCGTTCTGCACTTTTACAAATCCCATTATGAGGACACCAAAGAGCTGCTAGAAATTTCAGAAATTTATGCCATGAAGGATGAGCAGGATCATGATGGAAATACTCCAGCACATGTAGCTGTGAAAAATCATAATGTGGACATGGTACGAGCCTTGTTAGAGTCCTCAGCGAACTTTACCTTGAAAAATAAGGAAGGCGTCTCTGCTGCAGAAATGTTACATCAACAAACCGACTTCACTGTTAGTGAAAAACTTGAGGTAGGATCCTTCATCGTTATGTTTGGTTACTGTACGTGAGTATCCTATTGGCCTTTCATTTTGAGTGACACTGTCTAAATTGATATACCCCAGCAGCACCTTCACACTCTAAACTGGTACTGTACAAATTGTTCATCAGTGAAGTTATTGTACATAGGTACAAGGGTTCCCTACGTCGGTAACATTTTATTTTTTTCAACTCATGTTCAATAAGCCTGGGCTACTATTTCTTCCTCATATGCATATATAACACAACACTTTCTTGTCTGATTTGTTTATCTAGGTTTCATGTGGTTAATTTGAAAATCAAAATGGCAAAGCTGATTTTTGTTCCATATATAATTTATTTTGTGAATCTGATTGCTGTATCATTAAAGAAAGGGATCCCTTAAAGAAATCTTGTCTAAATCCAAATGATGATCTTACAGATCAGTGATATAGAAGACGACTTTGCAGGAGCAACCATAGGAAAGATGCCAGGAGAACTCTTTGTATCAGCAGTTGAAGGTGATGTGGATTTCTTGAAGCAAACTATTATCAGGTTCGGAACTGACTATTTACAGTCTCGAATGTTGTCTGGGAGGAATATTATTCATGTAGCTTGTCAGTGGCACAAAGATGAAGGGCTTGGGAAAAATGCAAATCGGAAACTATTCATTGAGGTAGCTCTAGAGAGCTTGCCTTCTCTCATTTGTCAAACGGACTATAGAGGCAATACCCCTCTCCATATAATCATATCGAGACATGATATTGATGCATCTTTCCTTGACAAGTGCAAAAAGTATTTCCAGAAGGCTCAAGAAGAGGCTGCAAGTTACGATGAAGAACTGTATTGCCCACCATGGAGGGTGAAGAATGTGGATGGAAACACTCCTCTTCACAAAGCACTACAAGCTGGATATGTCAGCAATGCCAGACGGCTAATAGAGTTTGACAGTGAAGTAGCTCAGGAAGTAAACAACAATACTGAGACCATTCTTCACATCTTGTGCCAATCCAGAGAACTTCTGGGGTCCGGTAGGTCTTTTTACTTCTGTATACGTAATACCTTAATGTCCTATAGACGAAGTACATATCAGTGACAAGTTTGAAGCTACGGTTACTTTTAAGAAAGCAGTACGTATCACCACGAATCAAGTCTAAAGTCCACAAAATTATATGGACTGAAGACTTGATAGCCTAACATCTTATATCTATTTTCTTGTAGTCTTTGCACTATGCTATTCAAACCCTTCATCATTGTGCCACATAAGCTTGTTGACATTGATTATTTTAATTTGTTGTTGTATAGCTGACTTTAGTGAGGAGGACATAGACTTCATAATCGAGGCAGATCCGTACGCCATAGAAGTACGTGACTCAGATGGGCTTACGCCTTTGTTGAAAGCAGCAAGCTATGGCTCAGTACGTTTAGCTGAAAGAATCATTAATCATTTTCCCTGGACAGTGATGCAATGCGACCCTAATGGAGGCACTGTTTTGCACCGCATGGCATACGGTTGTCCTTACGATATAAATAGGACCAAAGAATTGCTGAAGGTATTAACTCCCCTATGGTATGTAAAGGATAAGGAAGGAAACACGCCATTGCATCTTGCCATTGAGAAGGGCAATTTTGATGTAGCCAAGCTTTTCATGGAAGGAGGGTGTGTATTTGGTCTGAAAAATAACAAGGGTGTCATGCCTGGCGATTTGCTTGGATCCGCAGATGATATTCCTCGGAAGGTATGTACAAAAACCTTAATTAAACTAGCCCGACTCGTGGAATAGAAGAATTAGGTGTATATGAATGACTCATGACATATAGGGCAAAACATTGATATTAGAACTTATGTATAAAAACTATGTCAAAACACAATTTTGTCTGTCTATGTGAACATTTTTATTTTGAATTAGTTCCAACAATTCCTTTGGAAGAGAGTGGACGTGGCTGCTCAAATCTTTGGCCTCAGAAGTATGCGAGGCATCCCAACCACTGAGATCAAAGGGTACATTAACACAACGAGTGTCACGGTTGCACTTCTCGCAACAATCACGTTCACAGCAGCATTCGCTGTGCCGGGTGGTTTTGACAACCAACAAGGGACTCCAGTCTTAGCAAGAAAGGCCGGATTTTGGGTATTTTTGTCGTGCGACATACTAGCATTCTGCCTTTCGATGATGGTCTTGTTTTGCCTTCTGTGGATCATGATTGGTACTCCAGCAGAAAAGGTGGTCTTGCTGGATCTCAGTCTTTACTTGCTCCAAGCTTCCTTTTATGCAACTCTTCTTACTTTCATGATTGGCGTTTACATAACAATTACCACCGTTCTGTCATGGCTGGCAATCCTACTTTGCATAGTATGCTCTATACTTGTTTGGTTCATGCGCAGGAGCTTTATCATGAGCCTAGTCCCATGGTATCAAGCAGTATACTCCGTTTACCAACTAGTTTGTTATTCAGGTAGGGAATCAATCCGTTATTTGAAGCATAAATTACAAAGCTTATGGGCAAAGACTTCCGGTCAACATCATACAAACCGAAGTGATGAAGAGAGAAACTCACCGAAATTCTTCCAGATATTTAGGCCATGTTCTCTGCAGTTGAAACTCGCAGAACTGCATTGAACTGAACAATTGGAGAAAACTGGAAAGAAATGGAACTAGAATTGAAGAGGACCGGAAGAAAGTGGAAGAAACTGAAATGAATTGAAAAAACGGAAGGAATTGTCTGGAAGAAATTGAAATAAACCTGAGAACCGAAAGGAAATGGAAGTAACCGGAGACAAGTGGAAGGAATTGAAACTCGTTGGAATTTATGTGAGGAGAACATGGCCTTAATCTTTGCTGACTAGTAGAATCATTGGCAGATTCAAAAAATAATTTAATTGAGGACACCTTCGAATAAACATATGAGTATGATAAGTGGGATGTAGGGCACTTTATTCCGAGACACTAATGGTACAAATAAGCTATTGTATCAGTTGAATTCTATTTATACATGAAGATTTTTTCTCTCAAGTGAGGTCCAGTGACCCCCTTGTTAAAGGCTACATCCTTGAGTAGAATACATTATAGTTACTCCCTTCGTCCCGACAGATTCCCCCCCATATCACTTTTTGACACTATTCAAAGTTCTTTTATGATTATTAACAACTCAAAAAATAAAATTGTTAAAAAATAAAAAAAATTGATATTTAGTTTTGTCTTGAAAAATGTTTACACATAATATTTTTTTTATTTTTTCTGTTTTGAAATATTAAAGGTCAAAATACGACCTCGATAAATGTGCAAAATGAAATGGAGGGAACCTGAAGGGACAAAGGGAGTATGTTGTTATGACTAATAGTGGAAGCTTGAATTGTACTTTGGTACTAAAGTCATTTGTTACATAAATCGTCAGCTACGTTTGAGACTACATTAGCCGAACTTGAGTGTACGGAGTACTATACAGTATGAATATATATACAATAGAAAAGTCTCCAAATGCATGCATGTAAGTGTAGCCGTCTGGGAGAGTTGATCGAGATGATCAAAACACAAGTACATCTTACACATCTTATGGCTGGTCGCCTGGTCGTCCCATCCAAAAGTTGCGTAGCAAATGGTGCATGTGCAGACAGCAGACAGACTATCAGTGAATGAAAAGCCTTAAACATTTTCAACATAGCGTGTTACAATGGTTGCGCATGTTGGGTTCGGGTCAGATAAATATGATTCAATGTTTAATACGAAGCGTGCTCCTGTTTGGGTCAAGTATAGGTCGGGTTACGGATCAAAAGTATATTTGTACATTTTTTAAATATTTATTATGATGTTTTAATTATCTATATCTATATCCATCGATCTATCTATATTTATCGATCTATGCCAAAATGGAATTACCAAAATGTGAGGTAACTAAAGTGAAATTAGCCAAAACCCCAGGACACTAAAATGTAAATTTTCCTATTTATTTTGCTTTTCCCTTCTTGTTGGCCACAAGAGCAGCATATATAAACCGCTAATGTCTTACACGCGAAGTTTGGTTCACAACTGCCTTTATGCCTAGTTTGAACGTTTTCTATGGAGGCGAGGTCTACTGTTCGGCTACCGAAGCTTGTATGGCGTCCCCACAACGAAGATAGAAGATTATGTCAACACAATTGGTGTTATAGCAGCTCTTTTAGCGACCATAACGTTTACAGCAGCATTTACTGTCCCAGGAGGATTAGACAGCAGCACCGGGACTCCGCTTCTCTTGAGAAAGGCAGCATTTCAAGTGTTTATGATATCAGACGTACTGGCAATGTGCCTGTCCATGATGGTCTTATTTTGTCTCCTACGGATCATGACAATGGGTCACAAAAAGGAATCACTGTTGCTCCTAGACGTGAGTGTGTTCTTGCTCCAAACATCATTTTATGCTACTCTCTTAACCTTTATGACAGGTTTATATGTCACAATTATCCACATCACACCCGCCATTGCTGTCTTCACTTGTGTCATCTGCTCTTTGCTAATCTTGCTGATGCACAAAGGCCCCGTGGTTGTGGCTCTAGCACCATTTTGTGCATTGTTAATTATCATATTTCGGAACATTAGTGAATTTATAACCAGCCTCATACCTAGATCTAGCCGGAAGAACCAAGGCAATGACGACCAGGATTCCCTATTCCATTTTTCACATCATTCATAATCTCACGATCAACTAATCTACATCATGGTGTATTTCCTAGCTCTGTTCAACTTGGATGCTAATCAAAAGTTTATGCACCTAATTGTTTTTCTTTTCGGGTATTATTGCACAATGAGGACTATACTTGAGGATTGTGTTAATTAGTTCCCATTGCAGTGGTCGTTATAGTTTTATCTTTGTGCTTGTTCAAGACTAAACACCGTGTCTTCAACACTATTAAGACACAGCTGAATGGGGCAGATGAACAAGATCTGTGTAACAGAAGTTACACCGCTTCTTACTAATACCATGAGCATGACAAAAGTCTACCTCAGATTATAAATTGACATTTCTAATACTCAAGAAGCTTATCCTTGACTGTTTTTTCTATTAATCATCTCCTGGAAGGAAGGGTGAGTGTATCCTCCTTGAAGTAACAATCCTGACACTGCCTTATACATAGCCTCTGTTAAGTGAACTCCATCCCAAATTATGTACTCTGATGGATTCGAGCACGGGCTCGTGGAGGATGATCCACACGCAGAGAAGAAGTCATAGTTGTACTCCCCACCTCCGGCTCCACAACAGACCTTGAAGGCCTCCTTGAACCCATACTTGCTTTTGTTCTTGAAGATGTCGCGGTATGCATTGTAGTAATCAGCATATAAAATGAGTGACTGAGGGAACTGTTTTCTTAGGTCCTGTATTGTGGCCTGAAGGAGGGTGTTGTGGGTATAGCACTGCTTGTTGAGACTTCCGACACAGCCTATATCGTCTCGGTCATCTGTTGGAGCCAAAAACATGGATAGTGACAGGCACCCTGATGGAGGCAAGCCTTGGACTACCACATATTTTGCTCCTTTCTTCAGTATTGCCTGCAAGTTTATAGCGAAAACATTTAGGCTCTGACAGTGGCGGATTCAGGAATTCGGCATGAACATAGGTCCTACTACACAATACTTTACCAAAACTTGAATCTACCAATGAGCCAAGGTAGTATTTATGATATAAGTGTCAGTTTTTTTCATTATATTTAAACAAAAAACTTCGGAAAATATTCATTTTTCAATTTTATTTCCCAAAGTCCGGGGGGTTCGGTTGCACCCTCTTG
>CAAKMY010109522.1:278-21295 GCA_901111285.1 Corrigiola litoralis | reverse complement strand
TCAAATAAGGAAATGATAACAATTCACTAGGACACCCTTAAATGACAAAATGATAAGAACCCATTGGGACGGAGGGAGTACATCGTTCGAAAAAGCAAAATATATATTCTATAAAACAGGTTTAACCTAAGTCGTGCGAGTTGAGCTCACGTGGCCTTGGGATCAGCTATGATCACCCAGGGATCGACTTGGGCTTTAATTTAACCGGTTTTGAAGACTTGTCAATCTGGCTCAGTTCATTTATCATGTGAGAGTGACAATGAGGTGAAATCAATTAAACTTATTGGGTAAACACATTTCAACTTTTTGGGTAAACACTAAAACAATCCATGTGAGAGTGATAATTGGGTAATTGATCATGTCATATTTATTTAAGTTGAATCTCGATGACTCAATCAATTAAACACGAATGGGGTGAAATCAATTACTTTAATTGAACTTCTTTCGCCAATTAACTATTTGTATCACGGGGGAGTCTCATTAGCTTTGGAAGCATAACGAAACTCATATTGGTATATACAACATAATTGTAATTGTAGAAAAATGGCATGCTAAAACACATATTGACCCAAAATTATAAGAGCGTCTTTTTAAAATGTCATGTTTTTATCCCCTTTGTATTCATTTATCACGTGTTACGACCACGACAACCCTCTATTGTCGTACTTTTGACAAATCACTATTCCCTAATCCATATCTCCACCCATTGAGCTTTATGATTGTTACTTCACTTAGTTGAGTGCATGATCATTGGTGCCTTGATATCCCTTACCCCCAATATTTCGCCTGCGCTAATTTGGTGGTCAAATCAAAATCCTCGTGTCATATGATCTCACAATAAACTCACTCAAATTAGTTATTCCATCATTTCAAAATTCCAAGCGAACGTAATTGAATTTATATGTGAACCAAATAACTGAATATAGTCACATAAATCATATTTGTACGAGAGATTTTGTTTGTCCTCCTCTTTCGCAAGAGTTGAATAAATTATCCACGACATCTTGTTGTAGCATTAGCTATAAACAGAAGGGTCCACACTGCGTTTTCGATTATAATATAAACCAACCCCGCTAAAATAGAATTAGCATTGCAATAAAATTGATTGAAAATCGACCATATAAACTATTCTATTTAAAAAATATATCGTCGAGAGACAGTACATTTGAATGTGCCTTTTCCTCATCCATAATTTAATTTAATTTAATTTAAAATTAAACTTACTTAGAACTTAATTTAAAAAAACCATTTTCATTAACATTGAAATAAAATTGACTAATAGAGGGACCACAGTCCACATTTCTTTTTCTTTTTTGAAAAAGAATAGTGTAGTTAAAGAAGAAAAAAAAAGTAGTGAAAAAGTAATATTATAATAACTTCTCGCGCCCAAAAACCCACAAACCCTTTCGTCCATTTTTTCGCCGGAAAGTACATTTTCCGGCGGAAATTTCACTTTTCCCGCCACACAAACCACCATAAACCCACATTTTGAAGTTAAGACCCGTAAAAAATGAGTACGGTGGACAAAATGTTAATAAAAGGAATCCGGAGTTTCGACCCGGATAACAAACACGTCATCACCTTCTTCCGCCCCTTGACCCTCATCGTCGGCTCCAACGGGGCCGGCAAAACTGTAATTCAACCATTTCCCTTTTTTTTTTTTTATTTCTATGTTATAGGGCCTGTTCTCTACACCGTTTTATTTTCGTATTTTTTGTTTTGTCCCTTTTTTTTTTCCTGAAGTTTTTGAACTTTTCCGAACTTTTTTGTTTGTGGCATATTTTTGTACCTTAGTTTTCGAAGTTTTTCAAAACTTTTCCGTACTTTTTCGAACTTTTTTGTTTATTGCATATTTTTATACCTTAGTTTTCGAAGTTTTTCTAAACTTTTCTGAACTTTTCCGAACTTTTTTGTTTATTGCATATTTTTATACCTTAGTTTTCGAAGTTTTTCTAAACTTTTCCGAACTTTTTTGTTTATTGCATATTTTTATACCTTAGTTTTCGAAGTTTTTCTAAACTTTTCTGAACTAATTTGGAATTTGTGTCTTATTTTTATACCTTATTTTTCAAATGTTTTCTTTCCGAACTTTCCGAACTTTTCTGAAAATATAATAAAACAGAACATGTCCGTATTCAATTATATGCAATGTAGTTTGATCATTTAATTGAATTGAATTGTTGCTATTATTGTAGACTATAATTGAGTGCTTGAAGCTTTCGTGTACCGGAGAGTTGCCCCCGAATGCTCGTTCTGGTCAGAGTTTCATCCATGACCCTAAGGTAGAGTAGAAATTAATAAGGATTATTTAATGGAAATATATTTTTTGGTTGTGGTGAATTTTGTATGTAATGTGGTGGTTTTGGATGGTGGTTAGGTTGCGGGGGAGACGGAGACAAAAGCGCAGATTAAGTTGCGGTTCAAGACTGCGGCGCAGAAGGATGTTGTGTGTATAAGGTCTTTTCAGTTGACGCAGAAGGCGTCTAAGATGGAGTATAAGGCTATTGAGAGTGTGCTCCAGACTATTAATCCTAATTCCGGGGAGGTATTGAATTTGATCGTATTGTTTGTTTTTGCGCGGAGATTGTGAAGATGAATGTTGTTGGTAGTTTAATTTTTGATAAAATGTGATGAATTGTTGTGAATTGCATTTGTTTGAGAGCCATTTTGGGATGTTGGTGTTGTAGTTGTGGCCTGAAATGTTACTTTGTAATTTTGTTTATTTTGGATTTAGTGTGGTGGATATATGATTTGTTCTGTTTACTTTATAAATGTATGATTAGGATGATGGAGGAATTTTTACGCTGGTGTATGGAGTTTGCAGATTATGAGTTAGGCTAGGGTGGAGACGGTGAACTTTTTTGAATTTGTTGACGGCTAAGCTTGACATATTGGTGCGGAATTGAAGGGGAAGAAAGGCCTTTATAGCGAACAAATGCATGTTTGTGGATTAGGACACTCTAAACTTATAACAATAATTCACACCTTTCAGCTAATCCTTTTGCCTTTAATGTTGCAATTTCCGAGAGAGGAGACTGGATGGTTAAATATAATGTTTGCCTCCTTTTGTCTCCTATGAAGCTTCGGTGGTATCTCCCCTTGATTTGTGATGTCTGAAGCATTATGATGTTCTTGGTTACTGCTCCTTTCTATAAAATTGAGGACAGAAAAAATCCCGTCGCTAATGATAGTATTTTTCTTCTTCTACATATGTTTTAAAGGTGCTTATTGGTGGTCATCACCAATTTGGAAATTTGGCCGTCATTTTATTTTAATTATCTCTCTTGCCCGTACCTGGGAAACATGTTTTGCACCCATATCTCTGTTGTTTCGCACTTTTATTGCATTATCTGATGATTATTTTCAGCTGATGCCTCACTGGTTTATACTTTTTTTGTTTGTGAATGTGATGTTAAAAAAGGCTGAATTTGACAAACCTGTCATGCTATTTTCTTGTGCTATCTTACAGAAAGTTTGTCTCAGCTATAGATGTGCTGATATGGACAGAGAAATCCCTGCTCTGATGGGCGTCTCTAAGGCCGTTCTCGAAAATGTCATATTTGTGCACCAAGACGAGGCTAATTGGCCCTTGCAAGACTCCTCTACTCTCAAAAAGAAATTTGATGATATTTTCTCTGCGACCCGGTAAGGGTAAACAGAGTTTCCTTTTTTTTTTTCGTGCACTATTCTCATGTCTAGTGACTCTATAGAGCACAGCGAGTGTGTACGTTCCTTCTGTTACTGTGATTTGTCATTACTGTTGTCACTGGACAATTAAATCATGTACATAGCTGTTTGTACTTAACAGTAGCAATGATTTCCTTGTGAAAGCTTGACATAATTTTTTGGTTTGGCTTGATTACCCTAGTCGTTAAAAATAGTTGCTATTGGCACATCTTCATATAAGGGTAATTTTGGACCTGTCCTCATGGAGCTGGGTGGTTGATGTAATGAGTACTAAATTGTATATCATCAAGGAGTGCCTTATATTAAATTAATGGACCTTTTCAGATTTTGTAATGATTTGTCAAAGACAATCCAAGAACATGACGGAGATAGCTTCGCGAGATAACAGTTTTTAGGGCTTCATTGGATCTTTTCACAGAAAGGCTTATTTCTTTCATACTATTTTGAGAGTTTGAATGAGCTTTGTTCTTTACTTTGTTTTTCCTTGTCTGTTTGTGCACTCTTTGACTAGATACACTAAAGCTTTGGAGGTCATTAAGAAGCTTCACAAAGAGCAGGCTCAAGAAATTAAGACCTATAAGCTGAAGTTGGAGCATCTTCAAACACTAAAAGACACTGCGTATAAGGTTCTTTATGCTTCTTCTTTTGACTCTCTTTGATCCTTTGCTTAGCTGAATGGTATAATGTTGATCTCGATTTTGGATTCTAGGTTACTCCGATTCGGTCGCAAGTATCCATGTGTTGGGGAGTTGGACTTGGCTTATTTCAGAAATTTGTCCACTTATTTTGCTTAAAATGAAGTATCCAAGTGCCCTACTTCTGGGGGAAAAGGGTCCGAGTAACATAGATCTCGATATTTTGTCCAACTCTTGCATACTTGAAGAGGATATTTTTATTATTATCCTTTTGGTGCTGTTAGTTATTTTTAACATAAGAGGAGGTACCAAAATGGCTTTGTGCGGATAGCTAGTTTGTGCACTATTTCTTCTGTAAATAGATCGTGCAAGTTCGAGAGAGAGATAGAGAGAGGGAGAAGGAGAGGGGGGGGGGAATTAATGGGAAATACATATTTCTAGAGTTGTTTGGTTGACATTAAACATTTTTGTAATAACACCCCCAAACTCATTGGTATATTTCATACGATCAAAAACCTTTTCATTTTCAAGAATGATGACCTATAGCTTACCAAGTATTTACACTAGTGTTAAGGCTAAAATAATAAAACACAGTAGAATATACTCAAAATAATCCATAACACTTATTAGAAGAACATGATTCTAAGTGGTTTAAATAATTATTGCAAGCCATAAACCCCACAACAATTATTTTTCCAAACTAAGAAAGTGATCGTGGCATATTCATGGCCTTTTATTATGAAGATATTATCAACAACCTTTTTTTTTAATTAAGAAAAAGACCTATGAATCCGCAAGTATTACCGCCGCACTTGTAGTATACAAGTGCTAAGACTAAAATAATTATGCACAATAGATTATACTCTAAATAGTACAGACTACTTATTAGCAAAAAATGATTCTAAGTGGTCTGAAAAATTATTACAACCTATAAAACCCAGATAGCAATTAAGTTCCAAATAAGAAAGTGATCTGGGAAATCATGACCCTTGAAGTGTCCTCGCTGAGAATCAAATACTACGAACTTGTCAACTCTGCTCCTCGAAGGATGGTTAGCAACCTAAAAATCATCATAGAGAAATTATTGCACTTTCTAGCTAAACACATAGTATTTAACATGCGCATCCAGAACCTTTCACAAGCTTGCCTTTGGTCCGTGGTGATCGCACCTGTATTTTTAATATCAATAGAGCACTAAGCATAGAACAAATAACAATCTCATGAATTAAATCTTGAGTCACAGTCCAAATTCATTATATCACCTTATTAGAGAGGAGGTAAATGAAGGAGATCTGGGGTTGCTAATCTACTTTGAGGGAACGGCATGCCAATCTACCCTTGGTGTGACAAATCGCAGATCATAAAAGTTGGCTAACATACAAATTTTCTTTTTGTTAGTGCGCAAACCCTTTAACCCTAACTACTGTGGGTTACCGTGGAACACCACTGCAGTTACCCACTAAAGTGTGGACGGTTTATATTAGATGGTAGCATTTCCAAAAGGTTTATTGTTGGGACTTGGGACATAGGTCGTTACCGAGTGTGCCTAGCAGCAATTCTTGGTATTGTGTCAGCTTCGCGGTGCAAGTACCTTTTGTTTTCCTCTGCTAATTATTTACTTTTGCGCCGTTTCTTTGACAGGTCCGTATTGAGGGAGAGCTCAACAGTTCCTAGGATAAATGGACATTATGTGCCTTTAGTTCACCATCCTAGTCTACTTCTATAATTTCTTTGCTTAGACTGCGATTCCTTTTAGCAATTTCCATCTTGTTTGCCTTTCCTAGGGTTGTTTTTGATGGTGTGTGGTTTTGATGGTTCTCTGCAGCTCCGTGAAAGTATTGCTCAAGATAGGGAAAGAACAGAATCTTTGAGAATTCAAATGCAGAAGCTGGAAAGCGAAATCCAAGATATTGATGCTAAGATACTAAATACTCAACTCAAGTTAAAGGAGTTGCGTAAATTACAGGACCATATAACTGAAAAAGGTGCCGCAAGAAGCACTTTGTTTATTCAGCAAGAAAGCAAGTATTCATCGTTGGATGAGGAAATTGAAGGTCTGCCATTCTCTAAAAAAGACGCAGAATTGACATTTTGTCACTCTACCGTTCCAGTTTCTTGGTCTTATCGTTTCTTCTTTGCATTGATTGTTTTTCCATCAAATGCCTTGCATATCATCGCCAGAGACTGACGATGAGCTGAGGGAATGGAAGATGAAGTTCGATGGAAAAATTAGCCATCAGGAATCTCAAGTTAAACAGCTACGTAGGGAAGCGGAGGACCTGGAAACAATGAGTATAACCGCTGAAGAGAAAAGAACTGACTACATCATAGACATCAGTAAGCTTCAAGCTGAATCTGATGTAAGTCTACCACATCTACAAAATCGAATTTCTCTTGCTGTATATTATGTCATTTATATTTTTGCATATTTTGACTTCAGGCTCATGCTTCACTCGAGAATGAAAGAGACTCAACAATTCAGAAGCTCTTTGCTAAGCATAATGTAGGGTCTTTACCAAATGGGCCTTTCAGCGATGAAAGGGCTTTGAGCTTTACAAGTCGTCTAATTGCAAGAATGTCGGACTTGGAGAAGGTTTTACAAGAGAAGAAGGTGAAGCTACATTTTATGTGAATAATCTGACTTCCGTCATATGATTACAACTCTTTATATGGGAACAATCTTCTATGTGAGAACACTTTCTGGTTGTCATGTGCTGTACATATGTAACCTCAAAATACGTGCCTGTCAATCATGGCTTATTACTTATCTGAAGTAATTATTTGGTCAACAATAAAACAAATGAAAAAGGGGAACTTAACTCATCATCTTCTGATCCCTGACCTTTTCGTTCGCTCTCCTACCTTCTCTTTGCTTTTGACTATGGAGGTTTGAGAAAGTCACCTGAGGTTGTTCTGGCTTTACCTTTGCTGCGGCAAGGTCCGCATGGCCTTTGCCTACAATGGGTAAGACACGCAGGCCTTGCCCAGTTGCTCGTTGATTCTGAATGGTGGCTTTTAAACTCATTCAATAAAGTATCAAACTTCCGTAAGGCTTGCATGGCCAGTGATGTAAACTTTCTGTCTCTGTTTTCCCTCTACTCCTTCTCTTCCCCCCTTATCTCGATCCTTTGCCTCCATGTCAATCTTGTGTCAGCCAATGATCCCACCAAGGATAGAACGTCTCCAACTGGCAATTTCTAGTTGGCTAAATCAAATGCCTTCATAAATATCCTTTACCAGTTGTTTGCTGTGAAGTAGTGGGTCAGTGAACAACCTCTTTGCAATCTGAGATGTTAGGCGGAGGTTAAAGTCATCTTTGTATTGCACAGGCGAAACTACGTATGCTGATCCCCCTTGCCCTGATTGAGGCATGATCCTTGTTACAGGCATTGGGTCAATGATATGGTTTTGCATTGCCATATAGGCATCTTTTTGAGGGAATGGATCAGATAGCATGGGCTTGGGCTCTGTGAATTTCTTTTGGGAAGTTTTTTTTATTAGGATGTAGTTAGACCTGTGTTATTAGATTCCTGTAAGTTTGGTAGATTAAGGAACTCTATTTGGTTTTTAGTTTTTGTTAGCACTTAGTTATTCTACTCGGGTTAGTAGGCTACATGTAAACATCAATTATGTAAGACTTGGGGTGAGATGAGTAATATTCTCTTATACATCTTATCCTTCCGTCCTTTTATCTTTAATTCCTTTGTTTTTATCATGGAATATGTGTATTATTCAAGATGATATTGATTAACAAGTTGACATAGAATGGGTTGAGACTTCCAGGGCTTCATCTTTCAGATTTTTTCAGTTCTAAGCAAAATTGTTTTTCTTTTCTCTTTTGGAATTAATTTTTATTTGTTTCTATCTGTATTTGTTTTGTGATTAAGTGCATGAAGTTGGCGTCTTTTGTATTGTGCTTGTGATTTGTTATGTATTACAATCCTCCTTTACTTCTCTCGTGTGATAATTCAGCTGGTAATTAATATAAACTATTTTTTTTTTCAGAGATTAAATGAAACTGAAATTGACACAGCATGGAACAGCTACAAGAATGCTGAGAGCCATCAGAAAAATCTTGAAGGTGAAAAACGAGCCAAAGTGGAAATGAAGGTAGTATGAGAAGATTTGTACGGAGTATATATTATTCTGCTTACTTTTATCTGTTTCGGCGCTATTTTTCTTTTAATGTGTCTATGGTTTCCTCTGACAGAAAGGTAATTTGCAACGCACTCAAGAGAAGGAGAAGGATCGTGAATTATTAGAAAACCAGATTTCTGATGTCGATCTCTCTCACTTAGACGAAAGAGAAAGGAACTTGGTAAAATTTTATCTTAGTGGCTTGTTTCTGTAGTGGTGATCACAGCTAGGAACTTCCTCTTTTTACCATCTATGATTTGTTTGATGCAGCGACTTGAGGTGGAAAGGAAGACTAACCGACTTGCTGAAAGAGATTTTGATTCAAATATACACCATAAAGAAAGTGAGTTGTTAAGCATAGACCAGAAGATTGAAACACTGAGTCGAAGAAAGGATATCCTTGAAGGAGATTCCGAGAATAGGATAAAATTATCTATAAAGAAATCAGAATTAGAGAAAGTCAAGAAGAAGCTCAAGAAAATGTGAGTCTCCAAGTCATTGAGTCTTTGGATTTTGACTTGTCGTCTTACGACCAACTCACTGATGATTAAATGCTGCCTGATTTCCATTTGAAACTGACCTAGTATGTGCTGTTTCCAGAACGAATGAATATAAGGATAAGTTCAGAGGAGTGCTGAAAGGGAGGCTTCCGCCAGAATGTGATCTAAAAAAGGAAATCACTCAGGTTAAAAGGTTGTTTTCAATATTTTACAGGGCTTTGTTTTACCTGTACCCACCGATATGAGTTAGTGCCTGTGTGTCGGATTTTTTTTACGTCACAGTTATATTATGATTTTGGTTTACGGATTGCGCTTATTTCAGTGGTTTAAATAGCTTGACTGGCTAGCGCCCCCCCCCCCCCCCAGGAAAAGACCTCAAACATGGTGTCAGCCATATACAGAAAGAAACACCTTAGAGCAAGAAACACCACGCGCTGAAGCTATCAATTGTTGAGCTGTCACCAATATGAAGAAAAGACAAGGGCTAATCTAAAGCCAAGAATTTGCTCCTCCCAACTATACTACAATTGTAGAGGTTCAATTCTTCATGTCATGCGACTGTCCTCAATAATCCATTGATTCTTCTTCCACTCCACAAAATGGCCAAAGGAAACAGTATGTACAATTGTACACCCTGTCAGACAATACGTCTTTCATCCTTCTCTTCCAGCCACAAGCTCATCTTTGACATGGTGTGGTTGAATATTTTTCGTCCCTAACAAACATGAGTACATTGCCAAAGGGAGATAATCATGTGCAACGATCATGAAGATGATAACTGATTCCTCCTCTGTACATATGCTACATTCCTTTCTAACCTGAAATTTGTACTTTCAAGCATTTCCTTCGTGGATGTTGTCGATAAATGTGCCTAAGTGTAGTAACTTGTTTGAGGAGAAGCCCTGTACTCCTAAATCAAAAATCAAGATAAGTGATGAAGGCTGATCGCCTAGCGCCTTAGGCGCGCATATCTAAGTGCTGGTGCTAGGCTTAATGAGATCGATGTAAGAGCTTTGGCAATTGTGAAATAAGAAATGCATGTGTCGTCATTTGAATGTTATTGAGCCATTACATCAACTTGGGTCTTTGGGCCTACTGGCATAGCCTCAATACTAGTTTGGGCCAGTTAGGGCTTACTTGGGATTCTAGTTGCTTTGTTATTTTGTGGATTCTCTAGATTTTTGTTCTTTTGTGGACTAGTTGGGTGTTCTCGTCATTTGTTTGGTACCCTTTGTTATCAACACTGTGAAGCCTACACATGTTGTCATATCCTGTAATCAAATTGTAACCTTTTTTGGTCTGACAGCTTTGGTACCAGAAAGGCTGAGGCTTTTGTGTGGCTGGCTTGTCCTATAAGATTAAACACTCGACAATTCCGCTCATGTATGTTCCGAGTCTTGAGACGATGACTTATTGTGCTACCTGAAAATCTGGAATAGATTGCCACACTGCGCAGAAGTAGATTGCATGAGATATGTAAGAGGGCTAGTGACTTTTTCTAATTCTACTTGAGGCACATACACATCCGTTGTTTAACTTTGAGAGAATTAAGGTTTAGGAGCGAAGGTTCACGTGCTGAGCATATCAGCATAGGTTGGAGAGGAGTGGTTAGATATTTCGGAGTATCTCATCTAACTGTCACTCTTCGTGGAACAGAGTAGTTCACTTGCGTCTCTTTTCTTATTTAGTGGGGATCTTCCTTAATTATATGATATGGAGTGTAAGTATTTATTGACACACAATTTTCTTCTGCTAGATTTAGAGGACTTTTTGCTTCTGCTTTGTTGTACATCTTATTTCTTCATTTAGTGAACATTTTCTTGCAATCAATTGTTTGTAGATTGATCTATTTTGTATGGTTTTATGTACAGGTCTACATGCCATGAGTTTGATGATCTTAATGTCAAGTCCAATGAATATGAAAAGGAAGTTAGCATGTTAAAGTCGAAAATCGAAGATGTCAGCTTTAGTTTAACCAAACTTTCCAAAGATATGGACAGTAAGTTCTATTTTCCATGTAGGGTTATGAAATTGGCAACAGTTATTTTTCAAAGGTATATGACTTACCATCATTGTTGACCATCATTATTGTCATTAGCAGTACTGATATCCTCATTAATCTTGTTTGTGGGCCCAGATTGGAAACGAAAGCTATGGTATATGATAAGTTCATTTGGTTCTTATTCCTATAAATTGTTCTATTTTTCACCCCGTGCAGCTAAGAAAAAATTGATTGAGTCGAAACTTCAATCGTTGGATGAGCAGTTCCTTGGTATTGATTCCTATCTTCAAGCCTTGGAAACGACCAAAGCGAAAAGAGATTACTTGAAAAGGTTCTATTCTCTATTTCTTTGTGGTAGCAGTTTGGCCTTGTGTTTGTGCACTTATTGTTGTCATATAACCCTGTGCAGTCAAGCTAGCGTGGAAGATGGTATGCGGAGATTTTATGATCCTTTTGAAAAGGTTGCTCGAAACAATCATGTTTGCCCTTGCTGTGAACGCCCTTTTTCTGCTGAGGAGGAGGATGAATTTGTCGAAAAGGTAGTCAATATGCTCTGCTTGCTTATGGTGGAATATCTGGTTAATAAGTGCCTCGATGATCGGGGGTCTAATGGAAGCAGCTCTGTATAATCGCAGGGGTACTGCTGTGCACATTTGACCCCTGTCCACTTGCAGAAGGCTGCAGCCTAGTGAGAGGCATTATGTTAACTAGATAATGATATGGTATCATATGATTGGAGTACAATCTATTTGGTTAACCTTTAATTGTTTTAGTTATTCAGTCGTCTAAGTAGAGATTCGAAGCCACTAAGCCAGTATCTCTCCAGATTTTTTATTTTTGATTTTGAACAAAGTAGCTCAAAATTATATCGTCCTGTAGATCAATAAGATTATACTGAACACCAAGTGAAATCCCTTGATCAATAAACAGCAACCCTACAAAACAACAAAAGGGAAAGAGCAACTCTAATGCACCCCTAAGATACTATCAACAATATTTTCTGTATATTTACAGTAAGCTCTAGCTGCCACTTGATATACAATCTGTCTGCAATTGATCAACACCTTTCTTTCTAAAGCTGAAGAATCCTTGCATTACGTTCCCTCCATATCTCTGAAACTGTAGCACAAAATAAAGGCCTGGTAAATTGAGACTTTACACCTTTGCCTCTGATGTACCCTCCTTTGTCAATTCAATACATGGCTAAAGCTCCAACCCATCCTATATCATACAACTGACTGTGAAGCAGATTGCAAGACAGCTCTAGTGATCTGACAGCTGAGGAAAAGGTACAGCACAACTTACGCTCCAGCTCCATCAGATCCCTTTCCTCTGCAAATGATCTGTTGTAGCTAGTTCATTTAAAGCCGCTAGCCACTTAGTGATCCTATGTTTAATCTTAGCTAAGCTTTGATGAACTGAAGCATATTAAAACTTAGTTTGCCTAGGACCCCCTTCGTAGAAATCATAGACTTTCTTTAGACAAATCTTTCCCCTAAAACATCAATCCTGTAGTAGCTTCTGAGCTTCATTTATGCTTCCAGCCTTGCAGACCCGCCTTATCTCTGAGATTCTTCCACATCTTCAAATCAGTTTGTTTACATTTACACTCCCATGTAGCGAACCCTCTCAAATGATAGCCCTCAGCCCATTTAGTCCACATGGTCTGCCTATGTTCCGCTAACCCTTGTGCCGCCCCTGGACGGGGAAAGTTTGGACGCTGAAAACGACTTTTTTTATGCGAAAAAGACTTCTCTTTTAATAAAGTATCCCAATGGTGGACCAAGGCAGAGCTGGTTCTACCAAGGTATCCCATGTCTCCTGCTGTTAAATGTCCAAGAGGAAGTGCCTCTGGTAGGCTGCAGAGCCTGCAGTTGCCAGTGTAGCTTTAAATTATTCAATTTAAGGGCTCCTTATGCCAAGTCCTCCTCTTTTTGGCTGACAAATAGTCTTCCAGGAAACCAGATATATACTGCCAACCCCAGACATGTTACCCCAGAAAAAAATTCTTGCTTATCTTTCTATTGCCTTGATAACCTTTTGTGGGATTAATCTCTCATTTTTGTTATCGTTATTTGTAATTTTAACAATGTCTTTTCCCTCCTCTTTCTGCTATACAGCAAAGACTTCGTGCCTCCGGTACTACAGGGAAAGTGAAAGAGACTACTGAACAATTTGTAAGTGCTGACTCCATTTTCCAGCAGCTGGACAGACTACGAATTGTGTATGAAGAGTATGTCAAGATCGTCAAAGAGACGATCCCTCATGCTGACAAAAGTTTAGCTGAACTGAATGAAGAATTGGAGCAGAAGACACAGGCTCTTGATGATGTAAATTCCTGGGCTATAGTTGTCTATCTTCCAGCTGGTTTGCAGTTGTGACTTCAGCTTTTGTTATTGACACTTGTTTCACGAATCCATAATTCTTCAGAAAAGATTTAATTATGCACTGCTAAGTAATGATGTTGTCTGCATTGACACTTTGTTGGTATCTGTCTAATTAAAATCTTTCTTACTTACTAAAGGACAATAAATAAGTTAATATTGATATCTGGGTTGTTCTACATTTGTTTCATTATATTTTAGCTTCTTGGTGAAACCTTCCATATATCTTTCAGCTATGGGTTTAATTTCTGTTGGTTCAAGAATTTATTTCCTGAAAGCCTGTTTGTCCGTAGCCATGTTTTATATTCTAGCTGCTTGGGAGAATGAAGGCTACTCTCTACATGCCCATGTTGCTCTTCCTCTTGTATTTGAGATTCTGTTTCGATTTCAGGGAGATCAATCACATGATTCATTTAATTTGAGATTCCGTTTTGATTTCAGGGAGATCAATCACATGATTCATCAAATCCTTGACAATTATGCGTCTATAGCCTAACATTTCATTTATTCATGTAGATAGTAGGTATTATCGCCCAAGTAAAGGCTGAAAAAGATTCAATTGAGGCCTTGATGCCGCATGTAGAGACAGCAGATAGGCATTTCCAAGAAATGCAGGCACTCGAAAAGGATGTTGGTGAGTTGGAGGACAAACTTGACTACCGAGGACAGGTTATTGGATCCGTGGAAGAAGTTCAGTCAGAGCTCAAGTTTCTGCAGAGTACAAAGTATATACTACCTCTGTTGTCGTTCTCACATGTCAAGTTGAAGATAAAAATTCCTAAAAATAGTTAGAGGATCTAGACTGTGAGTGATTTCCATGACATAAATTTTGTCTTAACTTCTGAGTTTATCATTAAGTATTGTGAAGAGACTAACTAGGTGTTTCTTTCAAAAAAAAAAAAAAAAAACACTTAAAAAGAGACAAACTGAGTAGGTGTCTTTCCCCTTTAAACTATGTAGTTTCTACTTTGTCTGTGTATGAAGTCATGGCTTTGTGCTTGTCTTTTTTTTTTCTTTTCCCTGAGAGGCAGCAGGCAGCATATACATGTCAGCAACTCCATCATCTTTTAATACTGTTGCCACTTTCTTTCTGTCCTGTTTCGTCATCTCATATTTACATGGTTCATCTACGTGTTAACCAGGGAATCTCTGCAAAATGATATCAAAAAATTAAGAGAGGAACAACGCTTTATGGAGAAGGACATTAATACTGCACAATTGCGGTGGTGTTCTGTTAGGGAGGACAAAATTAAAGCGGCTTCTACAGTGGACAATCTCAAGAAAGCTGAGATGGAGCTTGAACGGTTGTTGGAAGAGAGAAATCAAATTGAGCTTGAAGAGAAGGTAAGTCAGTAAATAGATGTGTCTTGTTGGCATGTATTTTCTGGTTGCCATGGATCACATGTGCAATAAATCTCTCTGTCCTGAAAGAGACTTTGCTTTTCTAGATTACACGAGATGTCTTGGAAGGAGGAGGTTGTGGGAAGCCATGAACAAAATATTGCTACTTTAGAATTGCTTTCTTTTTTATTATTGGGAGGAGTAATACTTTTACATCTTTTTTTGTATTTCTAATGAAGTTCTATTTTCCCAATGGTTTTATGATCTCCTAAAATGGAGCTGGTCAGCGTTCCAATCAGTGAATCATATCATGCCTTTAAGGGCTTTCTCTAGCTGGCCAGCGTTTCGATCAGTGAATCATATCATGCCTTTAAGGGCTTTCTCATGTGTCCGGTCTTGGTAAAGTTGAGATGGCTTTGTTAAGACTCTTTTCTGGATTGACCAGAACAGGTCTCCAGTGCTTCCTGATTATACGTCAAGCTGTCAACTCTTCATCTATTCTGTTGTGGATACCTGCAGAAGTGGTCTTGCTTTAGTTTCAGCTGGAGTCGTCTTTTTATTTTACTTCTTGCTGCACCACCCTTCAAATAGATATTTATTAAAAGTGGGGTGTTGCTCCTGAACTTATTAGATTAAACATATAATTCTCAACTTCTACCTTTAACAACATTCTTTCAGTAATTTTTCTTAGTCTAAGAGGGCTCCTATTGATTATGCAGCAACTTGCAGAGGCAATCCATCCTTTGACCAGGGAAACAAAGGAACTTGAACGTACTCACAAGACTCTGAAAGAAACACTTGAGCAAGAATATGAGCAGCAGGCTGAACAATTAAGAAAGCAGAGGCATGAGGTTGAAGAACTCCACAAACTTAACTCCAAGATAAAAGAGTATGTTACTTGACTACATATTCGATCTTCATCCTTTCTTTCTATGTCTGTCCTTCCAAGTAGTAGTTCTTGATCTCACCTTTTTTTTTTCCTGGTAGCTACAATGAAGCGAGAAAAGCTGAACGCTTAAAGGAGCTCCAGGCAAAAAGGTGTCAATCTGAATCTCAGCTTCAGAGCTATAATCGGAGAAAGAAGGAAATCTCCGATGAACTGAAAAGCGTCAACGAAATTCTGCAAAAGCAGCAGACTATGAGACGTAACATTGATGACAACATAGAGTATAGGAAGATAAAGGCTAATGTAGAAGAGCTTACTCGTGAGGTTGAGTCACTAGAACAAAAACAGGCAGAGGTTGGTAGTGCCACCGTATTTGAGACCGAGCTGATGAAGTTAAATCAAGAAAGAGACAGGCTTCTTTCAGAGGTATTATTGAGTTTTGTTGGAACCTTGAAGTGAACGTCTCTTCTTAATTACTTTCTACTATGCAGTAATTTTAATGTAGTTAGATATTATTCTCATTTTGTGGGTGGTAAGATCAAATGTGTGATTTTTTACTACTTTCTTTTCTCAATATGTGTGAACCTTTGCTACCTGCTTCTGATCTTATGATACATTGAATCTTGGTTGCTTAAATTAGAGAGAAAACGACAGAATTGTTGCTTTAGAATAGTTGTGTGATGTGTTCGGAAATACCCCAAATATATGGGTGGCCATTAGGGCAGATAGCTGGGGATGCCACGAACTCTAGATATAATTCAACTTGACCCTTCCGATTAAAGGCTTTGCTATGGTCTTGCTATTGGTTAGTTCCACTTATATGTACTGAAAATAACTTGCTTTCTTTGTCGACTTCATGAGCATAAATATTTTTAGTGAGTTTTCTGTTGTGTTTGTCCTCCTCCGTTTCTTCTTCTGCCTGCTAGTGAAGCTTTCTTTCTTATCTTCGGCTGGAATTACTACCTCTATTTAGGGTCTTAAATCTGGTTTTGGTAACAATCGCGGTAATAGTTGTTGTTGCCTATCACGGGTATGTCAGCCAAATCGCAGTGCTTATGATCTGAGATCGGGTTGTGGCGGTTTGCCACATAAACCTTAAGGTTCAATTAATACCCTGCCTCCTTTTCATATTAATTGTCATCTTTAGGTTTGTCCACATTATAATTTATAAGAAAGTTTAATTGCATTATTGAATTGGAGTTTGCATAAGTATATAATGCTCATTCCTTTTATGAAAAATTGGAAAAATACCTATTAAGTTCCAGTTTTTACAAAGAACTATCTGATATAGAAGTTTTTAAAAATAACTACATAAGGAGTAACTTTTCCTAGTAAATCACTACCAAGGCAAAGCTCCACCATTTTGACCCTCATTTCCTCCAAAACCCTCGATAATTTTGTTGACTACCCCCCCCCCCTTGCTATTATGATCAGTAAAACTATTAACCCCTTTTCCCTAGTTATCTGTCAAAAGAAATACACCTAAACTTGCAACTTGGTTATCATTGAACATTGCTGATGATTTGGGTTTGTTTATTTATGGTCTATCTACATACTTGTTCAGACAAAAAATATAAATACAACTTTAAAAATCGTTTCGATCTGTTTTCATTATTACTTTTATCTTTATCCCTTTACTTTTATCTCTCCTCTCCCCTCCCCTCCCCTCCTCCAAAGATTCTAAGGTAGTCCCGGGAGTATAGGTACTCCCAAGCACAAAATATAGGGGGCTGCTGAGAATTTGGAGGGAAGGGCCACGTGAAATTACATTCCCCCCCTATTTTTATGAAATTGCCACAGGGACTACCCAAAGGTATGTAGTCCCGGGATTAAGTTAGAATTTACGCCCTCCCCCACACCGTCCTCAAACTCCTGGAAATTTCCCAGAGACCTTGTACCCTTGACTGCAAACAACCATACTTAAACAAATTTGCCATTTCTCCATCTAACTATCTCCAACCCCAAAGTAAATCATGGGTACACCCAGATTATTTATACTCAATAATCAAACACAAAACCAACTTTCCAACCATGCAAAACATTTTCACAACCCACAAAACCCCTCTAGAATACACCCTTCTTCTATACTCCCCACTACTCCTCGACATCCTCCTCATCAGCCTCCTCAAATACCTCGTGTGCCGCCTCCGTCCTCTCTTCAACCCTATCATGGGCCCCACCTTTGCCATCAACCACTGGGTGCTACTGATGGACTTTTCCAGTTCATCATCCTTGAGAGAAAATGCGAAATGCATAAAAAATCGAAAGTACTGATTTTTGGGATGTGACCTGGTCAAGAATGTGGTCCACTGTGGCGATCTTGCATGAGCCTGGCATCATGAGATGTGATTGTAGTCAAAGCAAAGAGGGGTGAGTTGGCCCAGTTGGGTCCAGAGATAGCTCTATTGGTGGGATAAGATTAAGGTGGTGATAGCCTAATCGACGGGGATCAAATAAAGAATTTCAACGAGGATTGTATCAGGGAGTGAGCTTTACCTAGGTTGGAATGCCTAACTGTAGCCTTTTTTTTGCAGTTTATCTTCTCATCTTTTGTGTACTTCTAAGTGAATGATTGCATTCCAACTGGGTTTAGTTGAATTGTAATGACCCAATATATTTTTTTAATGTTTCTGTTATCTGCAGCTAAATAAATCTCGTGGAACAATGTCTGTGTATGAGAGCAATATATCAAAGAATAAAATCGATCTCAAACAGCCACAATACAAGGATATAGATAAACGTTACTTTGACCAACTGATTCAGCTTAAGGTACCTTCCTTCTTTGTTTTCCGTATCCTTTGTCCAAGAGATTTTCTTTGTATATCTAACTGGTTTCTTCTTTCTGGCAGACTTCAGAAATGGCGAACAAAGACCTTGATAGATACTATAATGCTCTTGACAAGTGAGGATTCTGTAGTACATTTTATTTTAGTTTGCATAATTTTGGTAGTTCTTTGTACCCTTACTTCTGTCGGGCATAAAACCATTGGTTTTCTTTGCGGTTGGGGTGTGAGGGAGTTAGGGAGGCAGACAAGCATCAATAATTATCAATCCTTTCCAGACATTGTTGTCATGTGCTAGTGTGATGTTTTTTTCCCTGGTCGTTCTATTTGTGAAGGATACGTTATAATAGACAGTACTCTAATGCGATCTTTAGTGATAAAATTCTTTTGCAGGGGCAGTTTGTTTAGCGTAAATGCATGTTTGGCCTTTTTTGACTTTCTCTGTATTGGATGTCGAGATTTTACTGATGCTTTTGACTTTCATATCCAGTGGTGCTTTGCTTTATTCTACTTGCTGATTGGGTGGTTTACCTTTGATTCGCCTTCCCTCAGAGCACTCATGCGCTTTCACACCATGAAAATGGAGGAAATAAATAAAATAATTAGGGAACTCTGGCAGCAAACGTACAGAGGTCAGGACATTGATTACATATACATACATTCAGATTCTGAAGGAACTGGAACTAGATCTTACAGCTATAAGGTACTAGCATGTTACTTGCAATCATTTTGAGCTTCCTTAACCTCAGGTTGTGAATCTTGAACTTCTGCATATTTCCAGGTGCTCATGCAGACAGGTGACGCAGAGCTGGAAATGCGGGGAAGGTGCAGCGCTGGCCAGAAGGTCAGTTAATCAAACTAAGCCTGCACTTATGAGAGTTCTGTATTGTTTTCCTTCCTGCTTTGCTTGACATAAACATCCATAACATTTCACCCTAGGTCCTTGCTTCACTTATTATACGGTTGGCCCTGGCTGAAACTTTCTGCCTGAACTGTGGAATATTAGCACTTGATGAACCAACAACAAACTTGGATGGCCCAAACTCCGAGAGCTTAGCGGCAGCTCTTCTTAGGTATGAACATCAAAGATTGCCAATATCATGCCAGTAATTGCTGCTGCTTAATCTGTTTTACATCTCTTATTTGTGGCTCATTTGCTCCAGAATTATGGAGGACAGAAAAGGCCAGGAAAATTTTCAGCTCATTGTCATTACTCATGATGAAAGGTTTGCTCAACTAATCGGTCAACGGCAACATGCTGAGAAATATTATAGGGTCCATAAAGATGAGCAGTAAGGGCAACTCCAATCATTCCCTAGTAATCTATTTACTGTGCTGATCTTTCTATCTATCATTGTTCCCTCCCTCATCCCCTCCTTTGGCTGTTTTTTACTAGGTTCTATGTACAACTGACTGTAACTGTTTCTAACTTTGCAGTCAGCATAGCATAATTTCTGCCCAGGAGATCTTTGATTGAAGTTCTACTGTAAGTGGTTTCATCCTCACGTGACTGTGGTTCCATATGGCGTAGTGGGATGTACATGCGGCTTGGTTTGAGATGACCGATGATGCCTTTAAACTTATCTCCTGTTTAGAAGTGCGGAAGTGTGCTTTCTGTACAGTGGGATCATGTTTATCTTTTAGATTACTATAGAAAAATAGACTAGAATTTTAATGTGGGGTAGTGAATGTCATGAAATCACAACGGACTCAGGCGAGGCCATCCAAGGAAGCCAGTGAGGATCTGACACTGAACTTTGAGAAAAATCAATGTTATGCATCTGCCTATATTTAGTTTTTATCTATTTTAGGCTGCTGCACTGGGCTTTCTATTGTACGAAGATTAAAATGAAAAGTGATGCGTTGGCCTTTGTCAACTCAGTGAAGAAGGGAGTTGGTGATAGTAGTATAGCAGGTTTAGTTGATGATGATATATACAATTGATTTAAGTGTATATATTTCTCTTTATCCTAGATAATACAGAATATGTCTTCTCATTAATACCGCCTCATGCCACCTCTACGAGTCATGAATCATTGTGCTCTCTTATAAGAACTCACATAAACAACAAAAGAATCCTATAAAAAGTTCTTATTGGAAGTTCACTTTTTCTTGTTTTATCTTTATTTTTTTACTGCAATTTTGATTTAAAGTATGAGTTGAGCACATAACTTGAGTTCGATCCAGTACTCGAAATCATTATACAAATCCTGTAAGCTTTAGCTATATAAATACATCCAACTATCCAAATATCAAAGAAAGCCATAAAAATCCTTTTTCAAAAAAAAAAAACATAGCTAAAAATGTGCATTGAGTGAGACGAATCTTGCATGATGTGTTAGAAACTCCAAGCATAAAGCATCTAACAACCACAACCACCTAAAAAGTTGATGCGGGAGCGTTCGAGGAGTCGGTCGACCAAGGTCACGGTGTCCTACAAGTTTACAAGAATGCTCTATTATCATCATTTAAGATGTGGATTCATTCATTTGGGGATTAAATGGCATGAGACATTGAATGGGAGTTATTTGTCTCACGTGAAGTTGATTTCGATTATGAAGTTTCGGAGGGCCGTATTGTTTTGATCATAACTTTCGTTCTACAACGTATTTCCTGGTTATTCAAAATGCAGGTGAAAGCTTATTGTCTTAGCTTTCCAATG
>CAAKMY010109500.1:0-14642 GCA_901111285.1 Corrigiola litoralis | reverse complement strand
GCTGGTTGACGGCGGTGTGTGGGCGGCGCTGGCTCCTAGAGTTAGGGTTTCATCTTTTGTTTCATTTTGAAAATGCCCAGCACATAGCAAACCCGAAAAATTTATATAAAAAAAAACCGCATAACACGTTTCATTGAAAACCCACATGAAGCGCACAAAAGCGTCGCTTCTCGCCTCAGCCCGAGGCGCGCGCTTCTGGGGCTTCGCCATCGCCTTTCGAAAACGCTATCGCCTCGCCCAAAAAAGCGCTGGGCCAAACGCCTGACTGCGCCCCGCGCCTAGGCGCGCCTAGAGCGCGCTTTCTACAACTAAGAGTGAAAGTAAGGACAATAATATATAGCTACCTCATGCTGCCATAAATAACAGAGGCATAACAAAGAGACATTCACTGGAAAACATAATAAAAGAATACTCCTCATTTGCTTCACATGATATCACAAAGATTTTGATGAGTGAACTGCTAAGGGATAGAAATTCGAGTTCGCCTACTTGTGCTCATAACTTTACATGAACCCCTCATAAGAATTCAAAACTATATAAAAATGAAATATTACAAGGAGTTGGTGTTCTTTGTAGTGTGATAAATTAGCAGATATATCACTATATAAAGTGAATAAGATCACATGAATTTATGTAGAAAACAGGAGAGGACCACTGAAGCGTCCAAATAGATTTCTTCCAGAAACAACACCACTAGAATACACTTAACACATTGAGAAACATATACAATACCTGAAACAAAAGAATACGGAAATGATGACAAGTATTAATACAATATCTAAAAGTCATGGTTTTTTCCTTTTCCCCATTGGGAATGGCTACCGATAAAGTTGAAAGAAACTGGGGGGAGGGCTACCAATAAAGCTAGAGATAGTGACAGTAGTAGAAAATGACTAAGGCTTTCTCTTCTGTTCTCCGAAGCAAACAAAATGTTCTTGAAGAAAAATATCATTGACACTCGTAAACAGAAAGATAGGCCTAGGAGAAAAATACTAACCTTGATAATCTTTGCAAGACCAACTATTTTGCTAATAGCCTGTCCTATTGCTCAAGACGATTTCTTAGGAGCCCTTTTCCTGCATAGATAATAGGCCTCCATATGAGCTGAGCACTCACTACATTATTATAAATGCATAGGACAGTTGACGAAGATTGCAAACACAGATCTAGTTGGGAGTACGTGAAAAGAAAAGTAAAAGAGACCTTACAAAAAACATAGGACTGCATTCTATAATACCATCTCAGACATAAAAGAAAGGTGGAACCAATATACAAGACATCAACTACAACAACTTCTAATCTGATACAGAAGTCAATAACTATGGCGCTCTCCAAATTATGGGCATAACAATAAAAACTCAAGTTAGGATAAGCTATTCCTTATATCAAATTTATCGGTCAGACACGTTACATCCTAAAGCAATAATCTGAACAAACCTTAATCAATACGAATCCCTCAAAGTCCTGACTCCCATAACAATTTATCAGAGAACTTCCAGTAATTCGTAGCAGCTGATATAATAATAAAAAAAAATAATCCAAAAAATGTAGTCAACTACTAAGCCAGTTACTCAATCAATTACAGACATGTCCTATTACTCTAACACAACTGCAGAAGACAAAAAAAAAAACACAAGGAGCAGTGCTAGAGTAAGAGCATCTCATCGACACAACAGCATAAACAGGAACCATTAGTATAAGGCCTGTAAAAATTTATGCTCCTAAAATTCAATGTAGCCATGAGAAAAAAAAAAATCAGCATACACATTTGAAAACACTGAGCCATATGGCAAGAAAGAAACATCTCAGTATAAGAATTAAACTTGTACTCCAAGCAAATAGCAGTCATTCAATAAGCCATTATTTATAGAGATAATCAACAGATAAAGTAGCACAGAATCTGAGCCACCAGGACAAAATAAAAGGCATCAAATGATTCAAATACGGAAATAAGACGTAGAACTCCACCATACATAAAACCCTTTAAAATCCTGGGAGTGAAGTAAATGATAACAACAAAGTGAGGAACTTTATTTTGACTACCATTAACAAATTGCAGGGTAAAAATCAATTGCAAGTATTGGTTCACACTCAACATAAGTTTAAGCATTGAGCAAACTTATTATGTAGTGCAAAATCGACAAGCAGCTCAGCCAAAGTACATACAAAACATACACACGATTCACGACATGCAGCCTTTTAATAGCTACTCAAATAACTACTATGTGCTTTGAACAAGTCACGGTTTTGATTGAAGAAGAAATCATTAAGGTAGGAAGGCCACTAAATGTGATCATGTAGAATCAGTCGATGATCAACACTCCGCTTCCAATACCAAAGACTGAACGTATTGAACCACCATCCAAAACCATATTTCATGATAAAATACTTAACTAAAATGACCGAATATCAGTTCTCTAAGAAGAACTCCAAAATTGGGCGATTTACAAAACTCTCGTACATATGCACCGAAGCATATCTAAACGAGGGCAAGTGAAGAAATATGTAGAAAAGCAACAAAAATCTTTTAAAAGCCACAAACAAGTAAAGCAACTAAATGTCAAAATAAGCAAGTACAATGCCGCATTCCGCGCATTCCGCAAGCAGCAGAGCCTGAACATTGTGAGTTCCCAAAAAGGAGGTAAAACACAATCAGCAATGGAACCAAAAACACAATTTATTCATACCTGGTGAAAGGCAAGGGCGATAATTGGTACTATCTCTCCTTTCACCACATAAATATGGCATTTTGAACATTATATATAAGCTCAAACAAGAGTATTATTCCTCTTTTATTTGGCCATGGGTACAGAAAAAGAATTTTTAATTCTTTCTTAGTTCTAAGAGCGATCAACCATCAACTCTAGCTGATCTACAAAGCACTGATAATCTGTAATCACACTATAATACATAACCAAAAGAATATTACAATTACTCCTACCTGCAACAAGATTTGGTGTATAGGTTGGGCTGCTCCCTAATTAACTATGTCAATAGCACCAGTTAATAGTAATAAATAAAAAAACCAAGTGAATAGCACCAATTTGGCAAACGAGGAACAATCAGACTTCAAATTGGGAATATCAACTATCTCCAAAAGATCACCTGTAAGACTTTTTCATCGATAGAATCACCAAAGAGGGTATATGCATCTTCCATAATCTTCAAGTGAGCACCAGTGGCTTCTTGTATTGCTAATATGACTGGAACCCCTTCGTCATTTAGCCAATCAGATTCATTTGACTGGACACGGTTCCTCCATAAGTTGTGCCCGTTGATGTCATTTTAGGGTGGTGTTGGTGGTGGTAGTGGTGGTAGTGGTGGTAGTGGGAGTGCCAACAAGGTGGAACAGGGTTTGGTTGAATAGTGGTGCCATTTTGGGTTGGGTTGATTTGGGGGAGCAGAGTAAAAGAGGAGTAACTGATTCATACTCTTTTTTATTTTATTGAGGAGTATCTGATTTCTCTGTATTTTACATGCCAAACATGGTCTTATTTTATTGATATATTTCTATTTATTATTAATGTTTTTTTTTTGGAAAAAGTTATAAATTTTCATTTCACCAAAAAAGGAATAACCAATACAAGCTAGAGAAAAACTCTAGCATATCCAAAAGAGGAGACAACCAACAGTACAAAAATCAAAGCCAGAAAACAAAAGAAGCTAAACAACACATAAAAGCTCAGCAAGCTCCGGGTAGAATCTGTACATTCTACAACTAAGAGAAAACTGCACCATCTTAACCAACTGCATTTCTGAACGAGCAACCCCTTGAAAGATTCTTCGATTCCTCGCATACCACAATTCAGCAACAGAGGCAACCAAAGCACCTTTCATAAGCTTAGCCTTAGCAGAACTCTGCCTGGGAATCTTAGCTAACCAGTCAGCCTCATGTCTCATGCTCCAACCAGCTCGAGTGATACCTAACCACTTATGTAACTCCCTCTGAACAGTAACAGAAAAAGAGCAGCTGAAAAACAAATGAGCCCTGCTTTCCTCTGCCTTAAAGCATAAACAACATCTATTAGCTAGTTGCATACCTCTGTGCTGAAGATTGTCCAGTGTAGACAGTCTGTTCAGATAGGCAAGCCAGGCAATAATACAATGCTTAGGCTGAGCTACATTCTTCCAAATAGTCTTACACCACTTCTTTTTAGGAGAGGGACCCCTGAAATAATCATAGGCTTTCTTGATGCTGAACTTACCATTAATATTCCAACTACTCAGCAAAGAGACAGCAGCACCTACAGACTGGGCACCTGAAAGCAGCTCATCTCTCAAGTGAAGGAGACCCTTCCATATCCAAGAGTTGTTCTCCTTCATACTGACCTCCCACAGACTCCCCTTATTCAAATAGTATTTAGCAACCCAGGAGCACCACAGAGATTGCCTGTTACTAAGAATAAGCCAGAGCCATTTGCAACAAGCAGCCTTATTCCAACTTAATATCTCTTTGATATTAACTCCACCTTCATTCATAGGCCTACAGAAATCCACCCATTTCAAAGAGACCAATCTTCTCCCCCCTTCATTCAAACCCCAAAAGAATTGTCTACACAATTTGTTAATATGATCAATCACTCCCTTAGGCACCAGAAAAGCAACACACCAAAAAATGAAGGAGCCAAAGACCACAAAATTCAAGAGATGCAAGTTACCAAAGTAAGAAAGCAACTCAGCAGACCAATGAACTAGCTTTTGAGTGATCCTACTAATCAGTGGCTGATAGCAAGCATTACTCAACCTAGCAGAAGATAAAGGGACACCCAAATACCTAAAAGGCAAGGTTCCCTCAATAAAGCTAGTCGCTGAAAGAATTAACTTCCTCACTTCCTTGTGAACACCTCCAAAGTAAACATTAGTTTTAGCTGCATTAGCATATAAACCAAATTGCTTGGAAAACTTCAAAAGAGCTGAATTAACTGCCTTGACTGAGGGGAGATCACCCCTAACAAACACCAGCAGATCATCAGCAAAAGTTAAGTGATTCACCCCAATTCTACTACACTTAGGATGATGACTATAATTCTGATCAGACTTGCAATTCTGAAGGTTCCTGCTCAGAATTTCCATTGCCATGACAAATAAATAGGGGGAAATAGGATCTCCCTGCCTCAAGCCCTTCTTCCCTCTAAAATAACCATGCAATTCACCATTTAAGCTGATAGAAAAACTGGGAGAGGAGACACATCTCATGATCCAGTTCACCATCTGTAAAGGAAAGTTATAGAATAACAAAGCTTTGTGCAAAAAGCTCCAGTTCAAGGAGTCAAAAGCCTTCCTTATGTCAATTTTAAGCAAAACCCTAGGAGAAATCCCACTCCTGCCATAATGCTTAAGGATATCATGAGCCATCATGACATTCTCATGGATCAACCTCCCTTTGATAAAGGTTACCTGCTCATCACCAATAATGTAAGGAAAATTTCCATTTTGGGTACCCGACGTATAGCGAAATTCCACTTTAGATGCCCGTCATTTGGGTATTTCCGATTAGGGTGCCCGACAGTAATACATAATTACAGTTAAGGTACCTGTCAGATAATGGCGTTAGATCTCCGTTACATGGCTACACTTCCTACTTCTCCACAACCTCCTCTCCAAACCCCATTCTTCATCCCCAACCCTCATCCTCCTTTCAGTCGTCCAACCACCCAACCTCACACCTCATGCTCCCACCAGCCGCCCAGCCTTACCTTCCGTCCAAACCGCCTAGCTCACCTTCCCCCTACCCACCCATATGTCCCAAAACATGTCCCAGTGACCCATCCCCACCACCGCCTGTGCAACGACCCCGACGCTCCTCCCCTCATCCCACCAACACTCTCAATGCAACCCTCCCCCCCCCCCCAATGCGGCCACCAGAATCGACACCTCCCTCCCCCTCGCCAACACCACAGTAACCGAACCCCTAACACCATCCTCCTCCCTATACCACCGAAAAATGCGAGCCACCTCAGCTCACCGCCTTCCCCTCTACCCCGCAAAAACGAGGCCCTTTCCCACCCCAGCAAAGTAGCAAACCTTGAAAGTCACCTCCCCCTCCCTCGCTCCCTCCCACCGCCACAACCTCCACCCCTAATCCCCCTCCAACCTGCCTCATCTCCACCCCTACATACGAACTGTTTTTTGCTCACCGGAAAATATCTTTGTTTTGTCAAAATTATGCCCAAAACCATAGATATATGAAAAAGGGAAATGATTTTAAAGAATCTGAGAGCAAATGTGGATTTTTCGAGCAATTTCAGGTGAGGTGAAGTAGTTTTCGGTCAGAAAAGTACTATTGTTCGGCTAAACTCCGCCGGTCAACAACGGTCATCGCCCCCAACGGGTGTTGTCTCGAACTGCTCAGTCAATTTGCTTTAGGAGTGGGCTAGTTGGTTTTTTATTGTTTATTTCACAGGTGTCGTCTTCTTAATGGTTCAGACTATAGGGGTAAATCAAATATTGACTGCCACATCACCAAACTAACTGAAACATAACGTCTGTTAGGAGAATGTCCAAAATAGGTACCCTAAGTGGAATTATGTATCATTGTCGGGTACCCTAAATGAAAATACCCAAATGACGGGCACCCAAAGTGAAATTTCGCTATACGTCGGGTACCCAAAATGAAAATTTTCCATAATGTAATGCATGACACTTTGCAATCTGTTTGCCATTATCTTAGTAATAGTCTTGTAGATAACAGAACAACAAGCAATTGGCCGAAATTGAGTAACATTTTCAGGGTTTGCCACTTTTGGAACAAGAGTAAGAATAGTAGAGTTCACCTGCTTAAGAAGGGAAGTTGTAGGAAAAAACTCCTAATAGCCTGGCAAACATCACTACCAACCACTGACCAAGCAGCTCTGAAAAAAGAAGTGGTATAACCATCAACCCTTGGGGCCTTACAATCAGGAATACGAAACAGAGCTTCTTGAATTTCTTTATCAGTAACATCCTGCATTAGCTGATGATGAGCACACTCTGGGATTCTAGCAGTATCCTCAATGCTAAGACAGTCAAACTCCTCAACTGAGTCCTCATTCCCCAACAGCTCTTCATAATACTGCACAAAAGCTTTACCAACATCAGCATCAGAGTGAACAACTCCCTGAACATTCTGAATATTATGCACTCTATTTCTGGCTCTTCTATCAGCAATCTTAGCCTGAAAATAAGAAGTGTTCTCATCCCCCAGCTTTATGTCAGTGATCTTAGCTCTCTGAAAAGCAAAATTAGCTTCACAATGCTTAAGGTGGAGATACACTTTAAGATGAGCTCTCTCCTACAGAATAAGGTCATGATTCCTAGGAGAAATAGCCAAAAGCATCTGAGTAGCAAAAAGCTTCTGCTGAGCCTCCTCAACTCTCCTAGAAATGCCTGTATAATTCCTTTTATGCAAAGCTTTAAAACTCAACTTAAGATTTTTCAGCTTGCTAAACAATTGGAACATACAGGAACCATGAACCCTATTGCTCCAGACCTCCTCAACAATAGCCAAAAAATCATTATCCTGAGTCCAAAAATTCGGGAACTTAAACCTAGCCTTACCAGTCAAAGCATTACAAGTTGAGACAACCACTGATGAATGATCAGAAACACCAGGTGGATGAAAAACTGTATCATCTTGAATTGAGAGAAACCAGTACTTATTTGCAAGAGCTCTATCCAATTTGCAGCTAGTTCTGGTCTCCTCATCCTACTTGTTACTCCAGGTATAGAAGCAACCAGTGTAAGGAATATCTGAAATACCTGCCTGCATACAACAGTTTGCGAAATCCAGCATATCCCCTAAGTTAGCATCAGAATTACTAACTCTCTCAGCACTACTCATAACAACATTGAAATCCCCCAGTAACAACCAAGGGTCTTGCATACCAGCAACAATATCAAGAATAGTCTGCCACAACTTCCTTCTATCCCCTGCATCATTACTTGCATATATGAAAGTAATGTAACCTCTAAATCCAGCAGTACAAACAAAACAGTGTATATGCTACCATTATAATGGTATTCATAATTGCACTCCAATTGCCAATTCCTAAACTTGTTTTTATGCACCTTAGGACCCCTAGCCACTTTGATTTTAGTTTCTAAAATGCCAGCTACATCTATCCTATGAGCAGACAAGAAGCTGGCTACTTCCTGCTGCTTTAGGGGGAGATTCATCCCCCTAATATTCCAAGATGTAGATACTATGGAGGTTTAAGGGCTACGCCCGCTTTTCCTCCATCCATTTCATCTTGCAGAAGCACATCAAACCCAGTTTTAGTAACAGACATCAATAGAGTTTTATGAGCATCCACATTTTTCCTAGCTGTTTTCCTTGGGAAAGTAAATCCTCCACAATCAGGATCATGCAAAGGGGAGCATCAGAAGGAGCCTCTGCTCCAACCACCTCAACCTCCTGGACTGGCTTAGGAGTAATAGGCAGCTCAGAAACAACATCAGCAGCAGTCCTTGTTTCAGCACCCTACTGCACAATAACTGCTTCCTCTTGCTGCTTTACCTGACTCTTTTCTTCCAATTGATTATCGTGGCTTCTAACCTCCTGAGAAAACCCTGGAACTGCAGTATAAGCCTGGATGATAAGCTTCTTCCTACATTTCCCTTCCAGGTGCCCCAAAGTTCTGCAATGAGTGCATAAATAAGGCACCCATTCATAAGTAATCGTTTGCTCATACTGACCAAAAGGAGTATCAATGGTTATAGCATGCAGGAGCTCTTGAGAAACATCAACCTCAACCAAAACACGAGCAAATGAGATTTGCTCTTTTGTCTCAGTACATCTATCCGTGAACAGGGGAGTACCCAACTTGCTAGCTATCTTCCCTAAAGCAGTAGCAGACCAGAAATGCACGTTCGGATTAGGGAACAACACCCAAATTGGAACTCTGGTAACCTCCTCCTTAACAAAACTAAAGCCTGGTGTCCAAGGCTTCAGTATAAACGCCTTGTTACCAATAGTCCAAGGGCACCCTTTCAAAACAGCTTCACAGTCCTCCTTATTCTTAAACTAAAAAAAAAACCACCCTCGCCTTTGAAACAAAACCTTAGGAGCAGCAACATGATTCCGGTATTTTTTGACATAATCCTGGACAACCTGCACCTTAGGATTTCCCCCTAGGACAAAACCCACCAAAATAGATTTCCAGTAGGAAATTTCTCTCTCAATATCAGTCAACTCAATTTTAACCACATCATCAACATGAAAAGACTCCAGTTTTAGTCCCTTTTCAGCCAATTTAGGTCTACCTTCACCCCATTTAGATGCAACAAGCTCCTTAGGATCAATAACCTTAGTAACAAGAACACTACCAGCAGAAGAAGTAGAATTCTTACCCACGTCAGTGATAACCTCAGAATTCTCCACCAAACCATCCTCCTTGTCCTGATCATCTCCCATTTCATGACTCTGAGTCTCTACTCCAGGAATTTTGGGCAAGAAGTCCCCTAACGTAACTTTCGCACGCTGGGTATTAGTTTTCTCCCCCATTTGAGCTCCATCAGCCTCCTTGTTACTATCATTAGAACCAGCAAGCTCTCCTGCTTTGAGTGGTGTAGTTTGTTTAACAGAATTTTTGCTCGGTCTACCTCGCGTTTTAGCTATGGCGTCGCTTTTCTAGTAAGAGAAAGTCATTTTGCTAGGAGTACTTCTCTCTAAAAAGCGTCCTCCTTGTTATGTTCGGTAAGCTTATTTATTAATATTGTACTCTATTATAAATAGGAAAATCATATGCACCCACCGGGTGTTGTTAGTCTCATGCCCACCCTCTCACAAATATTTTCTCATTTTTCTTTTATGTTTAAGAAAATAAAAATGATGTGAGGAGGTGGGCATGTGATTAATTGCTCAGAATCAATGGCTAAGATCTGTTTTTAGTGGTGAAATGTGGCCATTGTAGAATTTGCCCATATGGGGGCATATGATTTTCCTTCGTCAATATTGCCCAAGGTTGTTGGTGTTTGTCATTTGGTATGTGTAACTGTCTCAATTTTTTCTCACTTATATTTTCTTGTCCTGCTAACTTTTTAGTTGGGACTCTCCATTGCTTTTTAACACGTTTCTTGTTTTTATTTGTTAGATCTTTTGGTTTATTATTATTGTTCCTCAATTTTGTATGTTTAGTTTGTGCCCCATCAATAATTTGCCTTTTTTTCTTATTGCTATCTCAATTTATGGTTATTGGTTTATGGTGTTGCCCCCTATGATCACTTACCCTTTTCGTGGCACTTTTGTGCTAAGGAAGTTTACCGGTGGTTTTCTTTATTTTCTCATTACAGGTTTGAAGCCTCTCATATTCTTTCTCTTACTCATTGTAGCTTCTTTAAAAAACTTTGGATGATGTACTGTCCACTTGGGCTGAGGAAGCTAATAGGTCAGATCGTTTTTCCAATTTTTGTTTTGTATCGATTGGTTGAATCCGAACAATTCGTTAATATGAACCATTTATCTTTCGGGTTGATCTTTGCAATTCATATCTACCGTCTACCTTTGGTGTTGTATATGCCTGTGTTGAACCATTGTCTATGTACAACTAAGGATCTACATTTACGTGATTCCACAATTATGCAAAATGGTTACTGGTCATTGTTGTCTATATGAATTTTTCTTTTTGGAATGTAAGAGGGGTTGGTAAGAAAGGGTTTGATGATGAATTATCTTACTTTTGTAAGAGTAATTCAGTGTCATTCCTCATCTTAGTTGAAACAAAGGCTAGCAACATTCCCTTTCCTAATTTAATGACCAAATGTGGTTTTATGAAAGAGTTATTTATTCCTTCTATGGGGTTTTCAGCGGGTTTATGGCTACTTTGGAAACAACCTCGATTTCAAAATTATGCAATTTCAATTGCTAACTCTTCTAATCGTTATGTTACTATTAATCTCCATAATGTTATCACTAATTTGGATTATTTTCTTATTGCACTCTATGCTCCTCCGCGAGATTCTGATAAGGTTGGGTTTTGGAATGACATTTCCACGGAAGTTCAATCCTTAACTGGTCCCTTTATTTTACTAGGTGATTTTAATGACCTATTGTGTCTTGATGATAAACAAGGTGGTGCGACATGCCCACCTAGTAGATTCAGACGACTATCCAAACTACTTTTCGACTTTAATTTATTAGATATCCCGTTTGAGGGACATAAGTTTACTTGGAGAAAGAAAAAAGATGGCCCTCACAACACTTTTGAGAGGCTAGATCGTGCTTTTGCTTGTCCAAATTGGTTTAACTTCTTTGTCGACACCAAAATTTTCCACCATAATTTTAGGTCATATGATCATTGTCCAATTTCTTTGACTTTTAGCAGTTCTGGCTCTATCCAAGCTACGCCTTTCCGTTTTGAAAATATGTGGACGAAGAATCCTAGCTTTCATAATTTAGTTACAAAATGTTGGAGTCATCGTACGGAAGGGTCTTTCATGTATAGATTAATTTCTAAATGCAAATTCCTAAAAAAGACAAACAATGGAAAACAACAAATGTTGGAAATATTTTTCGGCAACTTAAAATAGTAGACGACAAACTTGCTGTGATCCAAGTGCGTTTAATTAATCACTACACTCCCGATCTTTCGATTAAACAGTATCGCTTATAAACTAAGAAGGCTGAACTTTTAAAATTCCAACGTGTTTATTGGCAACAACGAGCAAAAGTTAAACACTCAGAATTAGGCGATGCTAACACCTCTTATTTCCACACCCATGCTACGATTCGTCGGAACCGAAATACTATTCGACATACTGTACTTCAAAATGGAGAATCGGAAACAGACTTAAAGAAATTGCCGGCTATTTTTGCCCGGGATTTTAAAAATAGATTTCAAAAGGATAATTCTTGTACTATTGACAATATTGCTGACTTACATTGTATTAATAATGAGATTTGCCAAGATGATAATGATTCTCTTATTCGCACAGTTACTAATAGGGAAATTAAATATGCTCTTTTTAGTATTGGCCCTAATAAATCTCCGGGATCTGATGGTTTTACGGCTCATTTTTTTCAAAAATATTGGAAAATTAATGGTCATTCTCTCACTAAGACCATTAAAGCATTTTTTCACTGTGGTAAGCTCTTGAAAGAGATTAATCATTCTTTCATTACTCTTATTCCTAAAATTGATGACCCCACTGCTACTGATCATTTTCGGCCTATAGCGTTATGTAATACTATTTATAAGATTATATCTAAAATTCTAACATTACGCCTGAAGCCCATTATGAGTAGAATTATTCATCCTCTTCAAGGTGCTTTCACTCCTAACCGAGCAATTTCAGATAGTATTTTGATTGCCCATGAGATGTTTCATTCATTTCGTCTTCGCAAGGGAAAAGAAGGTTGGGTTGCTATTAAACTTGATCTTGAAAAGGCTTATGATCGTCTTGACTGGGACATTCTCTTTGCTATACTTCTAAAATTTGGTTTCAATCAAACTTGGATTAATTGGGTTAGAGAATGTGTTTGCACAACCTCTTTTTCAGTTCTTGTTAATGGTCAACTTTCCTAACCTTTTGCCGCTTCGAGAGGTATTAGGCAAGGTGATCCTCTATCACCCTTTATTTTTATTATTTGTGCTGAACTTCTAACTCGTAATCTTCAAAACGAAAGTGAAGCAATGGTTGATCCAATAGGGATTAGGATGACTTCTACATGCAATAATATTCCCTTTCTTACCTTTGCTGATGATACAATTATCTTTGCGAAAGCTAATACTAAAACATGTTTAATTATTAATAATATACTAGACAAATTTTGCATTAACTCTGGCCAATATATCAATTATCACTAGTCAGCGTTTCAATGCTCTACCAATGTCGACCCAGCTACTACAATTCAAATTAAAAATATTTTATTGATGACAGAATCTACTTCTCTTGAGAAATATCTTGGATGCCCAATTATTAATAGTAGAGTTAACAAATCTACTTTTCAATAAATATTTGAAAGGGAGAGATTTTATGATTTACAAAAAACCAAAGTCCTCTCTTTCTTGGAATTGGAGTAAAGTTTGTATACTCCGTTCTACTTTTTCCAAAGGTCTTCGGTGGCAAGTGGGTAATGGGCGAACTATTAAATTTTGGACGGATAATTGGGCCTTTCCCTATCCTCTTCTTAGTGTGGCTTTAAACCCAAATTCTATTAATAAATACATTTTAGTTTGTGATTTCTTTCAAACTGAGAATACTTGGAATATGGATAAGCTGCTCAGTGTAGTTAGTCCAAGCTATGCAAGATATATTGTAAATATTCCTCTTCCTCATAACTCTTTTCGGGATCGTTTATATTGGGGTCTTAGTTCCGATGGTTGATTCTCTACAAAATCAGCATGTTGGTTAGCGCAAGGACTTCACACTTTAAAGGGTAATAAATGCGAATTTCACTGGATTTGGAATCTTAACTTACCCCCCAAAATCAAACATTTTATGTGGAAACTATGTGTGGATGGGCTTCCTACCAGGGAGCGCCTTTTGAGAAGTCATGTTACCGTACCCCTCCATTGCGAAATATGCTCTCACCATACTGAGGATGCAACTCGTCTTTTTTTCAACTGTCCTCTATTTACGAATGCTTGGATTGAGCTTCAAGCTTCGAAGGTTGTGACAGGTTCTATACCGAGTTTTGATCCTCTTGTATCTTTCGTTAAAAACTTGTGTACTATTAAACAATCCTTAACTCCCAAGGATTTGGAATGGCTTTGCTATCTTTGGTGGGCTATTTGGTTTTCTAGAAACAAACTTATATTTAGTAATGAGGCTTATTCAGTGGCTCAAATCAAGCTCTTGGTTTCCTCCACTCACCATAATTGGACCTCTCAAATCGAGGAGGAAGAAGAGACTACTGTGTCTAGGGCATCTCCAAATAAAACTGCTCATATTTTTTGGAAGAGACCCAAAGAAGGTGTCATGAAACTCAATTTTGATGGTTCACGCTTACCTTATGGTCAATCAACGTCAGGGTTCATTATTCGTGATTCAGTTGGAGCTCCTTTTTCTTATGGTTCGTGGAATGTTGGCGTTGTCTCTATTTTGTTTGCGGAAGCCCTTGCCCTCAAAGATGCCCCGATTCAAGCGAAGAGGGATAATCACTCGGATATCGTCATTGAAGGGGATAATTTGTGTGTCATTAATGCTATTAGGAGTACATGGAAGGTTCCTTGGGAGATCGAGCTTCTCATTTAAGATATGAAGACTATTATTTGTTCGTGCAGGGAAGTCTCTATATATCATTGTTTTAGAGAGGGAAATAGAGTTGCGGATTATCTTTCATCTTTAGGTCACTCTCTCATCTCATCCCCCATACCCTGTTTGTTTTTGGTCATGGATTATGAGTTGTATCTCCTTCTTAGGAAAGATTCTTTAGGTTGGAACTACGTTCGTGGTTCAACCTAATCATATTTTATCTATCTGTAGACACCCCAATGTGTCACATTGTCAATTGCCTAGTGATGATAACTAAACTACGTAATGGGCTTGGACGAACGATTTATCTTAATTGCGACCGCTTTCACCATCTCGAGCCATAAACACATTTATACCACATTTATACCACATTCATACCACAAAATACCATTATCACCATTCTATGACTAAATAGGCCCGAAAATATGCGTAAGCCGTATTTTCAGCCTATGACTGACTGAGCCTGCATC
>CAAKMY010109478.1:2676-24263 GCA_901111285.1 Corrigiola litoralis | reverse complement strand
CTCAAAGGTGGACAGAGGGAGTACTTCTTTTTGATTCCAAGAAAGGCCTATCCTGCAACCCCTTTCAAGGCTTCCTCTCAAGTCCATTCTCATCACCCTGTAACACTCCACATTTTTTATCTCCCATATCTCTCGAATAATATCTCTCTTCAAAACACTATGAAGTACAAAGATCTTCTATCAAAAAACTAACAAACTTCTGACAAAAAATGTACAAGAATGCAAATAGAATAGAAATACAAAAAATGTGATTCAGACATGATGGTTTCAGGATTACATCTATTTATGCTTTGAAAATAGAAGTGAAAATAAACCTTTGAATCCCAAGAGAAGTTTCCGCTTTTTATCGAGATAGCTGGCAAGCCTGGTTCAAGAGGTGGATTTGGTAAAAGAACTCTGTCCTCGGCAAGCAAAAGTTCCTCTAAACGCTTTAAGGATACATTTGCATTCACAGCCTGTCATTAAAAAGTAAACAGATACTGTTTTATGAAGCTTGCATTTTGGTAGTGAACAAAAGCGTAAAATCCCAAATCTGAAAAGAATCCTATCAGCGGCATAAAACATTATGTTTGTCATTCTAATATGAGAGGATTGACAGCAATAGAAGTGACAATAGGAGAATAAAAACAGTTAACAAAACTACAAAATTCACATAACTAGCATAATAAGGCCAACCACAATCTAAAGCTACAACATGATAACATCAGTAAATAAACCTATAGAAAAAAACACTATATAAAATCTCAAGATACCTGTGTGATCACATTAGGAAGCATAAATAGAGGAAATCGCAGCACTGCAAATAACGAAAGTGATGTAAAGGCTTTTGCTGGTGTGAGGTCACCTCCAAGCAAAGAGAACACCCCAAAAGACACCACAGTCACCACAACCGGAATGCTGTTCAATATAAAAGTGTTGCACTGTAAAATACAAACAAGAAAAATTTCAGCAATGCATATTTTATCCCAGCACATCCCCCCAAATACATCAAGATATAGTAATGGAGAATCTAATAAGGAAGAGTACTTTTTGCAATTTAATAACATGCAGATACAATCAGATGTCCAAACAAGCTAGCATGAGCCTTCAGTAACTAGCACGAACCCGTGAACTGTAGGATGTTTCTTAATCAGCTTAGATTAATCATGTGAAGTTTTGTTTAAAACTGTACCCTAGATAGTACCAAGTGAAATTAATATCATGTATGTCACTAAATGCAGGATCACAAACAGAAGCTCATGCACACAAAACTATATCTCAAAGTTATGTCAAGTTCAAATTGCAACTGTACCCTGGATAGTACTAACTGAAATTAATATCATGTATGTCATTACATGCAGGATCAGAAACCGAAGCTCATGCACACAAAACTTTATATCAAAGTTATGTATTTAATAGCACAAAGATGCATATCATATTGAATCTACAACTATAGCGAATGTACAGCTTCAATTAAACATTAACGACATCCTAAGCAGTTAGTCATAGCTGTTCGAATAGTTGACAAGTCAATATTGATCCTTGAATACCAGAAAGTTGTGCCATAAGGACATGGGTGACACAGCATTTAGGAAGATATTGAATTTCAGGATATCCGTGGTTATAGGAAGCAGTTTATTAGTAATTTGTAACAATAACCTAATGGCAACAAAGGAATATTTCTTTATTTTAGTTTTTAGGGGATAAGAAAAGTAAACTATAGTAAAAGATTTATGGATCTAGAACAATATGAAGTTCCCAGTTTAATCCTAGAGAATGTTCCCATACCGCTGCAAGTAGTTGTGCCTTGCGGAACCATAAAAGCTCTTCCCCTCGTATGCTTTGAACCTTTGACTGGAAACTGTTCTCCCATGCATAGCATCTGATAATATCAAGGAAAGAAATGGCTTCTGTAAGCTCCCAGTTATCTCAAAAGAGCCCTATCAGCTGTTTATCTTACAAAAGTAACCATACTTCACAGTATCCATGGCAGCTAATATTTCATTCATAAGCCCAATTCTCTTGTCAGTCCGCTGCAAGCCCTCTTTAGTCAACTTCTGCATCTTGCTGATGACATATGTCTAACAAAGACGAGCAATAATAGTCAATATCTTTTAAACTTAATGAGAAAACTCAACTCACAAAGGAGATCAAATTGGAAGAACATGCAAGTCCAGATCCCACAAAGACAAAAACAAAAAATAAAAATCAGTGGAGATAAATCTTGGATATATCATATGATGGACTATATAAGCCACAAAAACGAAGCAGAATTCACTTCCAGAACAGAAGTTGGTGTAAATAAGCTAAGACTATGGAAACACAAGTTTGTTGGGCAAGAAAAGTAGTCTACACTCCCTCAACACATAATTAACCTCAGTGTTGTTAGAATAAGATAACAAATTATATTAGAAATTTTGATAGATGTAGACCTTGCAAACATACCCTTGGAAGAGGAGGGGAGGGGTAATACTCACAGCACAGAACGTATGCTTATTCGATTTTTAAAAGAAATCTAAACAATCCTAAATTCTTGTGTAGTAAAAAAAGACTCAGTATTGTACATTTTGTTTCAAAAATATAGAGATTTTTTTCAACAAGAATGAAAATGAAAAGCATCTGCTCATACAACACATTTACATATAAATATGCACTATATGCTTACAGTATACAGTGAACAAGCCAGTACGTCGTTGAGCTATAACAGCTCCGATCTAACTGAAAATGAGACGAGGCATGAAAACAACACGATCCCACTACATCAGGACCCTTTTGAGTTTTGACATTTTACAAATGCCATTACTTTATTGACCATGATTCGTGAATTTATCGGCAAAATTAAATCAAGAACAGATCAGTGACACAATATCTGCTATCAATAATGCCTAGCTTTTCACAGAAAGTTGCTTCAATGATACATCAGCAGCATCATTCCAGTGCCAGGGTCAGCAGTAAACATAGGCAAAAGCTCTAGCTAAATATAATCTTTCTGCCAAGGAGATTGCACTTTGAATAATTTTCAGCATAGTTCTCCATGGTGGGTATAGAATTGACATAAGGTGAAATTTTAATTTAGAAACCACCATATAGCTAAACGGCTTACGCGTCATCATCTTCTTCATTTGCTTGCAGAGATTTTAAGGCGGGCAACTTCTCCCTAACACATTCCTGCAGGAGTTTTAACTCAATTATCACCAAGTCTTTAGGGGCTTTACCATTAACGATGTTTTTGGTTTTTGGTTTCAGTTGCCTCCAAGAGAGGGCAGTGCAGCAGAAAAAGGGGTTACATCTAGAAGGTTCACAAAACTACCATTAAATGCATCCAGTAGTGCTAGCTCTGATACCTTATCATAGTCCCTCAATCCCTTTTAGTACCCTGAAGAAGTGCTTCAAATTTTGAAGAAAAAATTTACAATGTAGAATATTGCAACAGCCAACAAGGCTCTAATTACCTGTACAGGGAACAAAAGAACTAGCATCAGTGCACCAACAATTGAAGCCACTCCAAGCTGCTGGTAAAGAAGCACCATAGCGATAACGATACGAAAAGGAGCCGACCACAACGTGTGAAGTGACTGACAAACTTGCTGCAGAAACAAATAACCACATAAGACTTGGCGAATTCTTATTACCAATAACAAAATTAAATAAAACAATTTGAAGTTGGAGCTCATACCAAAGCCTTTGAGCCAGAGAAATACAGTAGACATGTGCAGACACTAATTTCTAACTACACACTTAGTGGCCTAAAATGACTTTCTCAAAAAAGCAACATTTCTTAACACCACGTCTAATCCGAAGGTCTCCAAAGGTGTACAACTCTAGTCACTTTCTCTTTTTGGTGACGGTTACTGAAAGGTTCCGTTCTGGTTACCCAATACATGCAATGTGCATCTAATAATGATGCTATTCATAACCTTACTGCCAAATATCTCAATAAATTTTTTGTTATATGAGACTTATAATTATGTCTAATGAATCTTATCAACATCTCTCTGGATACATTTGATTAGGGGGATCAAAACCATTGGAAAATTGGAAGGGTAGCTAGAAATCTCATAGATCAGCAGCCAACAAATAAACAGATAAATATCTTTATCTCTATATGAAGTACTCAAAGTTTTAAGTAATAAATTCTTTAGTAATTCATTATGATAGCAAGTGTTCTATTATCATAATCAGATACAGGCAATAAGGTTTATTCTGGTTTAGTCAGTGACTAGAAAGGATGCTTTAAGAAAGGAAGTGACAAGAATAATAATTCTGCGACAGCCAGAGATTGAATAAACTGGAAGCAAAACTACATGCCTGAAGGGATTCAGCATCAGTTGTCATCATGTTGGTTATTTTTCCAGTAGCAAATTTCTTCCGACTCTCATGAGTTAGTTTTAGAGATTTACGAAACACTGCAGCAACCTGCACAAGAAGCACATAGTTATGAATCATGTCAGGATGTTTAAAACACATCAATTAAAACGAAAGTTTTCGTTATCATTCATTAAACTAAACTTAACATTAGAACCGTAAGGCTTTCGAAAAAAAAACACTAGAACCGTAAGACTCAGTACAATCTAAAAACTACACCAAGCAAGCCCTGGCCCTAGCAACCATGCAATCCTTACATCCGAAAGGCCGATAGTAGCTTAGACAAGCAATGAAAGATGCATATCACTACAGGTAGATGATATCCATTCCAAAAGCTCTAAGTCACAAAACCAGAAGGATCAGTAAAAGAAATGGAAATCCAGTGTCAGTTCCTCCCCTTATTTCTGACAAAGTCAGCACAAGTGACTTGCAAGTTGCAACTGCCATAAACTGGAGAACAAATGTAATCTATACCCACCTCGCAAGGGAGACGAAAAGGTAATATCTGCCATACACCCGAAGGCAAAAAGCACAAAGCCTGGATAATCCACAATTGAATACCCTGACCCATTCGTTATCATCACCAGCTAAATCACATGTTATCACCAGTGTCCAGCCATTACAAACACATAATGCAATCCATGCAAAGGTCTTTACCTTCTCCAGGACTTCAAGTTTCCATATATAAGTGGCTAAAGCGGAGAGATGCATGTGGATATTTTCGCAAATGAAAGGAAAACAACAGATGAGTGCCTCACCAACATCTTTCAGTCAGTAGTATTGGAAAAGCATATATAACACTCAACATTCTCCCAACTGTTCAGCAGGAATCGATACACAACATGTCTGGAAGAAAGTGAAGTTTATATGACTGATACCCCAGGTATAGCACTAGGGATATACCTATAGAATTATGATTATTTGGAAGAGTCCTCAATGGAGGCTCATGAATGATATCATACATATAGGCCTAAAGGGTTACACAAGGGTACAAGAGTAATTAAGGAACTAATTATAAATTAATTTACATTAATATTATATGCTATTAATACCTTTATCCAAACAGTACCTACTTCTGAATCTCATAAATGATTCTTAAGCACAGCACCATATCAGTCAACAATAGCGGTGCAGACACAAGGGAATGAGGCAATGGTGCAATATACATGGTACACTTAATAGTTAGTCCAAACGGTGATTTTGGTTTGAAAATTCCTTGGTGAGGCTTGTAGGAGGTGGGTGGAAGTATCGGAAGGCCGAAACACGGTGGGTTGGATGGGTGTGGGTTACTGTATGTGAGAAGGGATATAAGGAGGGCCCAGTGCTGACACGGCAGGGCTAGACCGAGCATGTGGGGGAACATAGAGAGTGGTAGGGCTAGACCCAAGAGGACCGGACTGGCAGACCATGGGGATGCGTCAGAGGACAATGGAGATGTGTCCAGGGAATGATGTGAGGCATCCTCGACAGCAGGACCAGTTTGGGCAACCTTGGAACGGTACTACGGCAGTGGTACATATAACCGTAGAGCTTAGTTGGTGGTCGGGTTGGTTCGAGAAAATTTGAGATGAGGTGAGAGCAGCAACATCATGGGTGGGAAAGCACGGAACCCTCGTAATATGACTCATCAAATGTGACATGACGCAAAATGTGAATTTTCTAAGTTGCTAACTCAAGGCCCCTATAACCCAAATGATTAGACGGACAACCCAAGAAACAATACGCGAAGAACGAGGCACGACTTCATGTGTGGATTTGGCAAAAAGATTAGGATAACATAGACATTCAACACGTACAAAAATGATCATATGAAGGATTAAGACCAAAACGAACAGCAGTCAAAGTACGTTGGCGGAGGAACTTAGTAGGAAGGATGTTATGTACGTAAACCGGCCATTTGAAGGACTCAACCCAAAAAAGTGTTGGGTAAAGACTCAAAAGTAAGTGAAGTACGATAATGTAATTGGGCTTACAAATCATATTTTCTGCTTTGCCATTTTCAGAGGAAGTTTAACGACAAGCAAAGTGAAAACTAGACCATTAGATAAAGCAAATCGATGAAATTGCTTATTGTCAAATAGATCCCTTAAGTCACATTGGAAAGACTTGATGGAATACTTAAATTGGGTTTCTAACATAGGATTATGATTTGTGGGAAGAGTCCTCAGTGGAGGGTCATGAATGATATCATAATATACAATTATGCCTATATAAGGGTAAAACAGTAAATACGAAACGAATTATAAACTAAGTTGCATTAGTATGATTTACACTATAACTACCTCCATCCAAACAGTACCTATTTCTGAAGTGTACCTACATGTTAATGAAATGTGATCTTAGAACTTATGTGAGAGCTAGGCAGACCTTCGAATATGGTACACTTTTTCATTCAAGAATTCAGAGGGATGTGGTGGTGGGGAGTGGGGATACTCAGCTTCCTGTAAAGGATGTATCTTCTATATACGTTGCAGCACTGAGCATACAACTGGGACAAATTAAATAAATATGCCAGAAGAACTAAAGAAGACAGATTGTAGAACACAAGAGATCAAGGAGAGATATGGAACTGCCCTTATAAAACATCAAATGCTTGACAAAAATACAAAATCTGATAAATTTAGTTACCAAAGTTGATCGAAGCCGATAACCAACACGCATGACATTTTGAAAATATTGTGCTTCGCATAACACCCCAAGAACCTGGATAACACATATTATTCAGTAGAGGGTAAAAAGAAGGGCAAGTTTTATAATAATTTCAGCATAAATAGCTGATTGAAGAATTAAAGCAAAACGACTAAATAAACCTAGATATTAACTGGGAACATATTGATCTCTACAAAACACAACGTAACAACAAGGAATAGACCAATAGAATGCTACTAATGGATCAATACAGAAATAATTAATTTTGCAATTCAGAAGCACAACACAGACAGGCTTTAGGGCTGCTGAAATCACAGAAGAATTAAAATAAGAGCACAGGAAGAAGGAATTTCAGTCATACCACTCCAACAAAGATTGAAAAAGCATAGATGTAACCTATCCAGGCTGGATCTCCTTGTTGCATAGACTGCAAATTTGAGCACCACCAAAAAAAATTTATCAAATGAATAATATTAAAAAGAACTTGTACTCAAAATATTGATTTTTTTTAAGCCTAAAACAAACTCATTGAGCTGAATACCGATCATAGGCTTAGAAAAGTGTATCCTACTCTAATTCCTTTGCAGTTTGTTTTTGGTGTTTGTGCATGTTCATTTCTGTCTGCAATGTATATGCAGGTCAGAGTGGGTAGATTTGATATTAAAAACAGCCACTACTATGCAAACACTATCAATGCAGGATCGTGTTTGACACAGAAAATGTAGACCCAAAACAACCAACAAACTGACTGGAATGATTTTTTTCAACACTATTTCCCAATCAATATGCAATGTGCTTTCTTCCAGTGCAGCATAGACTGAAGATTTTTGGCAATAAGGTTTGTGTCCAAGTGTTGGACTTGACTATTTTATGATTTTTATGAAACTTGTGTTGGACTCGAGTTTATGGCTTAAATGTCCAAGTGTCATACCCATGTCATGAGTGTCCGGTGTTTGACACGGGTATGTGAGGCAATATGAAGGGTCCGGGTAACATAGATCCAAACATCAAAACTGATTAGCATTAGGGATGAATTCTGACTGGCAACCAAGTATCGAAATGTGATATGATGACATACTTTCATCTGCTTCAAGAACGACTATAAAGGGTCCTCAAAATACTATGCACAACTGACAAAAGCCAGAGGTAAAGAAGCAGTAAATCGCCTTAGGTTTGTCGGCTGTCATCAGTCCTCGAGGTGCAGCTACCCTTGACCACTAGATCACAAGTAGGGTTCCTGGAAAGTTAAGTTTGCGACAACACGTGTATATTTATGTGTACTCTGATATCACCTTTCTGGAAACTCTCTCAGATGAGGCAGCTGTGCCACCATCATCATAGGTATGGACGTGGGCAGATTCTATCTTCCTTCGTGACAAAAGGAGACGGGGCAGAAAGGGCTGTGCATGATGTAGTTCAGAGGGTGTTGCAATCACGAAAGTCAGTAATCACTGTGTTTGAGGTGATGAGTAGTCTAAAGAAGTCAAGTGATACATTTCAAGGACAAGAACAGGCTATCAGAAACTTACTTCTGTCCATTCATAAGTTCAGTTTTTAGCAAAAAATGAAAATGTCATGCATACCGGATGCGTGGTGCATCATATACAGGGTGCATAATATACGGGAAGTGGGGTGGTGACGGGAGCCACTGGCCGGGAATATGGGGGCTCACCTTGAGGAGGCTGTTGAGCAAAAGTGGGCCAACAAATTGTGAAAGATCATTGCCGATCTGCAAGTCATAAACATAAGCTACCAGTTAACCGAAGAGATATATCAGAAAAAATACAACTAGATGTTCAATAGCTAAAATAATTAGTATTGGCTACAGCTTACAACAATTCAGAACTTTTATCTGATAATAGATAATATTTTGCAACAACATAATACCAACAGAACGTATCCTAACTCATGAAAATCTCTCAGTAAGGTGGAGTTGGCAACTCAACTAACTCATGAAAATTTCTCACTAAGGTGGAGTTGGCAACACAACCAACTCATGAACAGAAACAATAAGTGCAATTTTTTTGTACAACTGGAACCTCATATTCTCAACTTATTCAGATTTCAGATTCATAACCAAAGTTATTGAAATTTTCACCATCTCTAGATAGTTCTTCAATCCATTGCTATACATACTACAAACTTCATCAGATGATTGAACAGCACTAAGCAATATCTCAGAGAAGTTGTTGATTATCATTACAAGAACAACACAGAAAATAGATAACGACATAACTCATAGAAACTTTAGAAATGTAACGAATTCGATAAGTTTCATACAGAGCTTCAACATTAAGAAATTGCTCAACATTATCACGGACAAATTTCTCACCTTCCAGAAGCCTCCCCACCAAAACCTACAAAAGAGAAGTCAATGGGTCAGTAGAATATAATTACACTTTGACAGATTAACTGCATCCTTCCCTAGACAAATTAAGGAACATGTGAAACAAGATCTATATTCGACTAATAGAACCTTTTAGAGTCAAAATACATCTCAAATTAAAGAAAAAACTAGCTAATTTTAGATTAGAATTGACAATTCAATGGGACAAGCAAGTCGGGTGCATCTAGCAATGACGATGGGAGCAACCAGTAGGCAAAAGAACACCACAAGTTAGCATAGAACTCTGGAGATACATTTCACATACCTACCACCAAGACTACTATTTAACGCTCTCAATACCCATGGCTTGGGCTTTCGAGATTCTTCAACCCAACAATTCTGGAACCTAGAGTTCAAATCATGGAAAAATATTAAATTTATAAAATGTTGAGCATATAAGTAGCAATAAACAGCAAGACTACCAAACATACTTGCTAAACAATGTTTCAGTCTGATCCCATGTATCAAGCTTCCATATATCCTTCTCTGTTAATGGCCTTCTATATCCCAGCTTCATGACAGGATTCATCCACGAAAAGAAAATTTCTACGATCCAGGAGGTTAAATAAAATACAATCAGTTAGGCAGCAAAACAAACATACACACATTAATGCAAGAAGTTCCAGAATTTTTGAGAACTTAACATGATAAGAACAATTTAATCAACAAGAATAAATAGGGTAAAAACTAATAAAATTCTGATGGATCCTGACAATAGATTTGCCAAATCCAACATATTAATAGATGCTTCTGAAGAGGAGAGGGGGAAGGGCTTACTGGAAGTTATGCTACTATGCCTCTCCGGACAGATTTGCTCTCCTCCAGGAAGTTCTTCATACTCGTTATCTTCGATTGGTTCATTCATTACGGGGGTGTAGCCAGGGTAATGATCCAGATTGGGAATGTAGACCAACAAAAGTACTCCAAACAGGGCCTAGAAGAAGAAAAAAAAAATAATAATAAGAATGTAATGAATTCTCTGTATAGTATAGCATGGACACTTTATCAGTGTATAAAAATCAAAAATACAACAAAAATTTAAAAATTCTCTCCCCACAGGGCCATTAAGCGATATAGTGTACATCATGACCTGCCCCAACTCTCCTTTGATCATAATCCTTACTAGATGCTCTTGTAGTTGTTAACAATATGTCCATGAAATTAATAAGCAAAATCTAAAAGGACTACCACTCCTTGAAGTATAAGGCACAGCATCAGCAAAACAGCTGACCAGCATATGAAGCTTAAAATAACCAGTACTAATCACTCTCTAATGGTAATACATTTCTGGAAACCAATTACGCACTGCCAGAAGTGTTCAATATCAAGAAAGAACCAACAAAAAGGAGCATGCTTAGAAATCTGGAACTTCATGCCTCCTCCCAAACCATTAATCCCCCTGTTACCAACCTTGTCAACTAAGAAAAGACTAAAGGTACAGCAATTTTTAGAGGACTAGTTGACCTCTAAAATGACAATCATAGAACCCAAGACCGATAACAATTCAAGACCTATTAAGGAAATTTTTTCTAAGATCACTTGCCTCATAGATGACACTATACTTGAGTAAAACTTGGGTGCCTGGTTTAGGTTCTATTGTAGGAAAGACTAAACTTGCTTTGGCTTGCACAAGCAGATTCCAAGCTTGTCCATCTGCCTCTTCACTAAATATCCAACTACTGAGGAGGTTGTACTCCCAATGGTGTTGACATAATACTGAATGGCTTTCTCTGAAGTCACATTGTTCATCCGGTTGACAGTCACACATTTCTTTGCAGAAGAGACGAGTATCTTGCGAATCAACTTTTGGTGTTTCCTCAACATTGGCCTCATGAGATTGTCTATGCAGATCCAAAACCAGCCCATCATGGTCACTGTCACTCTCCTCAAACAAGGAGGTATCATCAGCTTCAGAGCCCTCAAAAGAGGAAGAGTTCCCTAACTAGGTGGAAAGGCCATTGGGAATGTCCTAATTTACCCCAACCTCCGTAAGGGCAATGACCAATGCAAGCCTCACCCTCACCTTGCCTATTGACACCAGCAAGGACCGCAGTAGCTGAATCAAACACCTTAGGCCATATGGCATAATCCAACGTACTAGTGTTCCCAGGTACAAGCCCATTATTTTGACCCAAACATTTCTCTCGAACAATCCTCAGCATAAGGGGAAGCAATGATGAGACCACTGACGCCATATAAACAGCAATATTTTAGACATTGCCTGGATCCTGTATTTGCACATCGGACTGACCGAGATGGCAACAGGAACCTCGTCCATCAAACCACAGTATCAAAGCACAGGAAACATCATAGAAAGAGCTCTCAACCTAAGAAGTAGAATTCTGTTAAGTGTGAATACTCCGCTTGCTGCTGATGAGACTTACTAGAAGCTCCCGCACTGAATTTCAGGCGATGTCTCACTGGCCACACGCGTGGGCCCACACTCTCCGGTGTGATCTCATGCACCTTATTCCTATCGTGCGTGGTCTCGTGCACTCTGTATCTGATCCCGCAAGTGTGACCGCACTGCACATATACACACTCTATCACATCTTTATCCCTAGAAGATGATTGATGTTGCCGAACCTGGGTGTCTCTACCCTTCCTGCACCTCCATATAAATGATCAGCCACTACCACCAATAGCACCACCACCAATAACCACCATAACAATGATCGAATTCGATCTACCCCTTTAACGGAAGCCTAACCCAAGGAAACGCCCTCTTGAGTTAGATCTGGTTTTCACTCAAGCAAGAGTCTACCCGAATGTCTCTTTCTGATCCCTGCAACCATGCAAAACGAGACCCTCCATATGCCGAAGCTTCTTATTGTCTAGTTCATAAATTCATGGATGGGCAGAGAACCACCCGTGCGAACTCTATCAAATGATGGATTGAAGAATTTTTCTTCGATCTTCATTGTGATGCACATCATCGACCACCCATCCGATTTAGTAAACAAAGATGGAACGAGTGAGGAGAGGTCTATGGGTTATAAAGAGGATTCATGGGGAAAAAAAAGAGGTATATACGTACAAAAAAAAACACGCAAGAGAAATTTCCAAGGGTTTAGATCGCAAGAAGATCCTTATCCCTGACTACTGTATCTACTTTTGATCATTACATAAAATCAAATCCACCCCAAGAGAAACACTACTGGCACTCCTTCCAAGGAGGTCTCACCGATGCCAAATTTCCAAAGCCAGGACCCCTTCCTCCATAGGCCTACAGGCCATTTCCAAAAAGTCTTGAGCTTCTAATCCTCCCATGTCAAAAATCAAAATAGTCCAAAATCATCATTACTAGTCATGCACAACCACATGGAAGCAACAAATATTAAAATATACGCAAGGACAAATGACATTTAAGCCTAATCTTGTATCTTACAAAAACCACACTTCCACACCACCAGTCTCTCACCAAAGACATTGACACTGAGAATTAGCATAACAGGATATGCAAATAAGAAGAATGGAATCTGACGAACAAGCTGGTCAAGAATAGTATCTACCAGAAAGGAATGAATCCGCCTTGTCCTGATCTAGATGCTTACAGGTTAAGTTTTTCAAATATAACCAAGGCATGTGTAGCATGAGCTAAGAAATATACATAAAGACAACCACATTTCCAAACTATTCCAACTGGACCCAAAGAGGACCGGTCTTTTTACCAACCGGTTCGGTTCACCGTACCATAAACACAACATGAATACCGGTTTGGTTTCGGTCCAGCCATTTTAAAAGACTGGTTAACCGAAACTGAACTGGTTTTAAGGAAATTTTTTTTTTCTTTTTCCTCTGTCTATTAAAGAAACAGGTTAACCGAAATCGTTGGTTGGGCTGTATTAGTTAAACAATGTGATAACTTGAACATTATAGTAGTAGTTGTAATTAACAAAAATTTAAGATTTTTCTTTTGAAGGATAACAATGATAAGTAGAGCCGAACTGATTATCCTGTTTTCCGTTTCGGATTAACTAAAGTGAGTGTTGAACGATAAATCATTTAACTGACCGCAATTAGTTTTGCGCACCCCTAGTAGAAGACATTGGAAGGAACTGCAACTAATGAAAAATACTGAAACTAATGAAAGGAATTTAAACTGCTGAAAGAAGTGAAAGTAGTTGCTGAAAGCAATGATTAAGTCTGAACTAAGTTGAAAAGAACAAGCCTTAGCACCTATGTTACGCAGACTCCTCCACGAGTGTCCAACGGGACTCTAGGATCCGAGGATTGGTCACTCGGAATTTAGGAGCTATATTACAAAGCAACACGACTCGAGGATCTGAGGATCAGAAACTTAAAAGATAAGAAACATGTATAACGTAAGGTTTTGATAAATCATGAGTGTCGTGTCGAGGGAGTCTCATGTCATGTCTGACAGAGTGATCCTTTGGAAAAGAGAGTGTCGAAGTAACAAAGTTTAAGAAACATGTATAAGGTAAGCTAACAAAGGTTAGCACAATGCAGAGCATTATATGATAAGTGTTTTTCATATCTTTATCCTTTGATGACCCTTTGTCCTCTACTTTTTTACATACTTACCTAAGAGAAATGATAGCCCAATAGCTACTCATAGATAACTTTGTCTATGAGCGGCACTAAAGTCCAAATAAGAAAAGAACAGCAGGCTTTGACTATGACCTGACTCCGGCCTTCACTAAATCCCAGTCCACCTACAACCCCACCCATCTTCACACCGACAGCAACCATATCAAAGCGGCGGGTTGACCCATTCCCAAAAGGGTTGACCTCATCCCCGACGTTAGGGTAGCCGAAGTTGTGTAGTAATTGGTGGTAGGTCCCCGGAGGAGATGAAGAGGGAGAAAGGGAGAGGCGCGAGTGAAGGTTCTTGGGGAGATGCTATCTGAGGTGGGAATGGTGGTGGGAGGTGGTGCTCAGTAGGCAGTTGTCAACCCAGAGGGAGACCGCTCTAGATATGTTTGTCTATGAGCGGCTCTTACTCTTCAAGATATAATCTCTTGTGTATTTCTTCGCTGCAAGGATGTGCATGTCATCGGAAGTTATGCTTCCAATGAAGTTCTATTTTCTATGAATTGCTCAAATTTGTTTGATTAGACAGACTCTACCAAAGCAAGGGACAACCAAGCCTAGTGTTTAAAGTAACTCCTGAGAGGCTTCCTTCTAGCACGGTTCATACCAACTGAAACATGCCATTAAAATTTCAAAGACCAGACGGATTATCAATCATAAACAGAGACTTAAAATTAAAGAAGGCAAAAGATAACTGACCTGAATGAGAACCTCACTAAGATACAGGTAAAACACAGAACTGCAATGTCAATTCAAAAGTATTAATGTACAAGGAACTAATGGTCCATATCAAACCTTGAAAACTGAAGTGATTGTTAATTTGGACGAAAAGATCTAAAAGAAGTAATGAGAAGTAAGAACAAACCTGTCATAGTATTCCTTCACCGAGATCACAAGATTGAACATGACAGCATCTCCAACCAAAGCATAAATGAGACCAAATCTGACAACCCAACGGAAGTCACGAACGTACACTTTGGTTTCTATGGCAATCATGACCAAAATAGAGAACCAGGCAAGAGCCTCTATTATCAATGAAATAACCTGAAGCAAAAGGAAATGCCATATAAGATCGCAAATATGAAATACAAAACAGGAAATTCATAGTGATATCCTCATGTAGTTTGCATGTGGATGGCCTTGCATGGAAGGAGAGAATGGACGCAACAAGCGAACACAAAGGAAAGGACCAGACTATTGAGTGCCACCCAATTTACAGGAAAAATTTGACTCTTAATTAACACATGTTCACTGCAGTAGCAACTTAGTGTAAGTAATCATTTTGATATCTACCCTTGAAATAAGTGAAGACGACTTTCATTATATTAAGTTCAACATGCTATTTTCCGATTTGTAATTTTGATGAGTTTCTTATACTTTCTAGATCGTTTTTACTATTTTCAGATAAGAATGAAAAAACAAATTTAGGAATGAACGGATGAGAAAAGATCTTAACAAATACAAAGCCCTAGAACGGAAAATAAAATGAACTACTGAAAGACCTTTTCAAGACCACAAACCTCATGACTAAACAGAATGAATGGTTTTACCAGTGTATTCCAAATTTCCTTCCTGGAAACACTTGGGGCACTTGTCTAAAATGTTTCCTCATTGGATCGGCAAACCTCACATATGTTTCACAAAATCAAACTCCTTGCCCTAACCATCACAGACCCAAGCTTCTCAAAACACTGAGTACCCATTGCAATCCTGCCTTTCCCTTAACGTCCATTTTAGGCAGTTCACCTATCTTTCTATCATGTGTACCTCTTGGGATACCTTGAGATTACAGCATAGCTGTAAGTACTTTAATACACTCACTGAATCTCAGAAGACGTGTTATCTTGCAAGACTTCACTCCTGTTAATTTGCACTGCACACAACATTCTGGACTCATCCAACTTAAGATTCTATCCTCCAGAAATATAATAAACAACTCAAACAATCTTATGTCACTATCTATGCCTTCCCTATAACCAAACCTTAGCATCTTTTCTTTTTTAGCAAAAATCACTTGCTATTGTTATTGGTGCCTCCAAGTGCAGAACATGACAATTCATATGGTTTAGATCATAAACAGGCTCCAACTTCTCCCTACAGCTCCCTGTAGATGTCAAGAAGAGTTGTTTCTTCTCAGCAAGTTCTCCTAGACAACAGCAATATCACTCTCATACCATACAACCACTCTCAACAATATGATGACAATTCACCTTAACCCTTCAATTTGACCAAGAGAAGCATTAACTGGAACACTTAACAGATAGTGGATAAGAGATCAAGCGGCCCAAACAATCACGAGAATATTCAAACCTTAACTATCTCCTTCACCAAGCAGGATTATTGCTGAGAACAGAATAACCTTTCCTTCAATTCTGACCTCAGAAGCACGGACACCCATACAGGACATAGATATCATACGAGACCACTACAGTAATACGCCCTTTGAAGAGTGAGGAAACGACATGTTGGAGGATAAGTTCACGAATACTTCATTGTTTATAGGAATGACCATGTAGCTATAAACATGTGTATTTCCTAATAACAGAACTTGTAATTTACATGTCTAGCGAGACTACTAGTCAAATTATATTTTCAAACAGAGCTAAAAAGGACTAGATAGAATTCAATTAGTAGAGTAACTTATATCCTAAGAGCGTCTCAAAGTGCCAGTGTCCCCGACATGTGTCTGATATGGATACGTTGGTCAAAGTAGAGTTTCCCTACTTCACAGGTACTAACATAAGTGAAAAGATGAGCAAAAAGTCTCACTAGCCCTATTCCTGCACATGCACTAGCCAAAGAGAGACTGGACACAAATGCTTAATGGCGCAGACAACCTGCACTCTCTGTATTTAACTTTAATTCCTGTAAACCGTAGCCGTAACCACTGCTTAGTTTAAGTTGTCCCTTTTTGTTGTCCCTATTAGTACTCGAGGCTCCATTTGTAGGAGACATATTACACATTGCTGCCAATTTCCCCTTTAAGAACCCTAACTTGTTCAAAAAAAGTGCTTTACCCATTCCGCCACCCTACCGTACAGGCTTTTTTCTTAATGTATCTCCAACAACGACAATGCAGAATGAAGCCTCTCTCTCATACAGCTGGGTGAAATCACAAATTAGTGCTTCACTTTTCCACAAATGAAGTTCTTTCCATCAATCTGATCTTATCAAAACTCCCGTCACAAAATCCAATAAAGGTTCCTTCCAGGATTGTCCCAGTGAGGAGCCACAATAAGTAAGAGATAACCTGGAGCCCTAAGGCCACCGCAGAGGGATTAACCAACTATAGTTCTTGGCATTCACAAAAATACCATAATTGATCCTTAGTAAAAAGTGTCTCCAAATAGTTACATTACTACACTAGCATTAGAGATTCCCTAACATGTCCAGGTCATTCAAAGAAACAATGAAGATAAAGTACTTCATCGCATGCCAGATGAAAGCCATCAATAACACCATTTTCCTCTCCCCTCAATCATGTTGCAAATACATCCAGCAAACCATGAAGGGTAAAAGAAGCACAAATCAATTCCTTACATGATACCTATCCCCAAAAGGAAAAATCAATTCCTTATATGACGATTGATAAAAGGTAAAAAGGTAGACAAAATTCTATTTCTTTAAGAAGCATCACTACTCTATTATACCCTCTCAAAACCACGATCTATCAACAGTCATTATATGATCAACCCCCCTCAATAGGAACAAGGTTTCATTCAATTTCAATTTATCGACCATAAAAAATGGAAGCAAAAACTATGATATTTACTAAAACAACAAACGACAGGGCCACATGTCACTCCCTCCATTTTTCCATTAAATTTAATTTTTCCTTGTAACTACTCTAACATTGCCATTTTTAAAGATACTATAAAAAATTGGTTTATTTCCATGTTCTTCCCGCCTGTATATCTTGATTATGGAAGTTTTGGATATTTTCCTTTTCCATTCGGTAGATATTGATATTGAGTCTTTTTCAAACTATTTAAAATTAAATTGATTTATGGAGTTCATGAGTAGAGAAATTTTTCACAAAAAAAATTTAGACCAAAATCTCCCATGCGTATATTATACTGAATTGTTACTTTTTTTTTTTTTTGGTTTTTTCCTACAAGAAAAAGCTCCTACAATCCTTTTAAAGATAATATTGTATATTCAATATAATTAAATCACACCAAATAGGAAGACAAACCAAGTGACTAAGATTATGTATGTAACCATCCATGAGCTTCATTCTTTACTCCAACTTTATTTTATTTATTGCTCCACTAAAAAGATATGCGAATCATCACCTTGTAATGGCACTTACATCTCTTTTCATAACATTTCCTCTTTCCCCTAATTCCCCTTTCTTTTTGTGATAAGTTGGATGTAATGGTAATTACATTACACTATCCCTACCAAAGGAGCCCTTAGCAATTTCCTACTAGCTACTGTTAAATTCCTGTCTTGAAATGTGAGAGGCTTGACTTATCCAAATGTTGAGTTGTAAACCCAAGTCCCATATCAAGAGGATTCAAAAAGAAAGAACTTCTTTATGAGAGATCACCAACTCCCTTAGTATTAGGCCTTTTTGGAAGAAGCCCATGAACACATTGATAAGAAACTAAAACTACACTACAGAATTCACATTCAAAAGCAGAAGAAAGACGTACCTCATATGGCGCAAGACCAGCTTGGCCATCCAAATTCAGGACTGAAATACCCATGATTAACCTGAACAAAGGCTCAGCAGTGTTGTAACCAGCCAAAAGAGCCAGGAAGTAATTATACAACTTAGACCTCAAGCAATATCTCTCGATTTTGGAATTCTTCTGAGTCAACCATATCCGGTACACAACGAGACCAAACAGGACCAAATGACATAAGCAAACCACAACACCTTCAGTTGCACAAGGTGTATAAGCTCCCAGTGCATTTCGCACTGCTGCTCCCCACACTCCATCCGCCACTGGCTGGCAGTACCAGTCCAATGGCTTAAAAACCATTCTCGAAATCTCCCCCTCCTTCCCTCAGTACTACTAATTCAATAATAATATCAGTATCCCTGTCCCTTCTCGCTTACAAAAATTTGAATAACCCTGCAACCCCTGCATCATAGTAAACCCATGTAAAAATCCAATCATCAACATCATTTGTCATCATATTTCCAACTCATTGCAGACTAAACACAGAAAAAAAATGAAAAATGAGTCAAACTCCACCACCCATTTTCCTACAGATTCAAGCACACCATGTATAAAAAAAACCAACATAACATAATAACACATGGTAGATTAGATGTCAGCTGGATCAGCTAGTAAAGTGTTCGGAATATCGTACTCAAGACCGAGTTCGAAACCCATCTGCACCATTTCCCTCCATTAGTCTCAACCATTTAAGCACACAATATATACCAACAACCCACATGAACACAATAACACATGAACAGAAATGTGTTACTCAAAAACATAACAAGTACTTACAATTACATCATAGTAAACACATGACATAAAACAAGCACCAAAAGACATTTGAGTTAGAAGTATACTTCTATGTTACATTATGCTATAATGTGGACCACATAATTTAACAAACCAGATAATACCCAATACCAGTGTTGCATCAGTTAAACAAGATCAACAAAATCTGAAACTCTGATAGTTGACCAAAAAAGTGGCATATACTAGCATAATAATATGGCATATTAGTATAGCATGAAGTGATGAGTTATTGGTGTACATAGAATCTTAAAAAAGCTGATGGTATCACCTTTTATTTCTGGCTGAGATGAAAAGATGTAATTCCACCTTGGTCGGGAGTAATATTATGAGGAGTATATATATATGGGTGATGTAGTATAAAGTATGGGGAGTGGGTGGGCACACAAACTTGGACTTTGCCTGCGTCACCACTGACGTGGCAGCTAGTTTGGATACGTACTTTTTAGTGAGGAAGGCCTTTATTTTTGGTGGGTGGACATTCCAAATGATTAGAGTGATTATGGGGGAATTACTTTTAAGTAGCTGATATATCATCGAAAAGGGAAGATATAAATGTGTTGATGATAAAAGAAGAGGGTAAAATCGTCTAAATAGGTAGTAAAAGAGGGATAATATGGGTATATTTTTGGGATTTTCTCCTGTGTATCCTACACGAAAATCCAAAATACCTCTGTGTTTTTTCGGCTAATCCAAAATACCCCTGAGGTGGAAATTTTGACTCAGAATGCCATTAATGACAATGTCCGTTAGTTTTTTTTCTGTCTGACTTCAGGTTAGTTGTTGTTAGGATGATTAACTAACTAATCAGAGACTAAATACTCTCACTTTGACTAACTATCAACTACTTTCCCTCCTATATAAGTACCTTTTCACTCTTTTACTCCCACCTTAACTACTTTCTACCCTGTTTCAACTACTTTGCAACTCTCGTCTTTCTCTATTCTCTGTCTTTTCCTTTAATGGCTTCTTCATCATCTTTGCAACTCTCATCTTTCTCTGTGCCTCTTCCTCTATTTGTGTCATGTGCTCTTCCTCCATCCTTTGCTTCTCTTTCTCTTCCTCCATTTCCCTCCTTTGCCTCTCCTCAACCTCTTCTCTTTCTCTCTGCCTCCTTAACTCTTCCTCCTGCTCCCTTTCTCTAGCACATCTAGGCTTGGTTTCTCTGATCCTATTAGCCAACATCACATTCTCAGATAGAACATCATTGTCTTCAACATACAAGTTGACATCTCTTGTTACCCTCAAAATTGTCATCAGGGGGATCAAATCACCATTAGTCTTCAAATCCACAGCCACACTTTTTCCTGGTGGATAATACTTCATAACAGGATTTTTGGCAGGGAGAATGCCTTGTTTGTTTCCATTCAGCATACTATATTCATCAGGGTCCTTCATTTCAATATCATAATTCCCATTCCCAAAATTAACTGTTATCCAAAACCTATCCATCCCGAGATTATGTACAAAAACAACAAAAAGCAACCCATCAACAATCATCCACAACAAACAGAGGTTCCAATCACATGTCCCCCTTTTTATAAAATAAATCAAGCCATCAAAAATCATTAAAAAAGCATTAGCGGCCAAAGCCCTTTCCTCCTTAAACAAACAGAAATCAAAAGTTGTACAGTGGCCAAAGCCCTTTTCTTCTTTACAGTTCAAAATCAACAATCATCAACATCTTCATATGAAACAATAAACATACAGTGGGCACAACCTAAACTTTAACTTGCATAATCGAAATGCCTAAATTACTAACAACACATACACACAACATAATTTCATGAACAATGACATGCAAAATACAACAGTAACTTCCTACATAATAAAAAAAAAACGAGATAAAAACAGAGGGTCATTAAGTTACCTTCAAGTAGAGTGCAAGAAAGATTAGTGTTGAGCAGTTGAGTTCTGGGTTTGATTGGATTTCAAGTTTTGATAATGAGCGGTTAAGTTCTGGGTTTTTTTTCGAATGATTGTTGAAGGAAGTTTGGGGAAAGGACAGTGCATTAAATGCCCAACTACCTTTGTAATGATAATGTTTGGTTAGTGTCCTTAGCCTTCTAATATTCCCGCCCAATGTCTAATTAAACAGTTAATCAACCTAACAGCAACTAACCTAACGTCAGATAGAAAAAAAACTAACGGACGTTGTCATTAATGGTATT
>CAAKMY010109457.1:0-20811 GCA_901111285.1 Corrigiola litoralis | reverse complement strand
TATATATATATATATATATTCAAATTATGGCAGTTGCCTTTGAAAGGCTTGACGTGATGATATATATGATTGGTATAAGTATAAACTTACCTTGTTCATGCAGTAGTATGGGCAAGCTAGTATGCATTAGGCATGCACCTAGAATTATCATATTTGGATATGGTAAAGCGGAAATTTTTGGACATTTGTCGAGTTTTGAAAATCGTGATAATCTTCTTTAAACATGCCAAAACTCCTGTTGGGCTGTTACTATTGCGGCTTACTTTGGGCCTCTTCATTTGATGAGATTGTCCGTTTGAGTTCTTCCTTTATGATGTTTCGTTGTTCTCATGTTAAGAGAGGATGCAATACTGTAGCGCATCTAGTTGCCAGATATTGTCTTCCTAATGGAAGTGAAGTTGTATTGTCTGATAATTTTCCGCAAAGTATTACGGAGTATTACTTTAGCGGAGATTGATCTTGGTCAATAATAATCTTCCCTCCCTTTTTCCTTCAAAAAACAAAAAAACTCGATCAAAGATTATTTGTGAAACAAACAAGCAAACACTATCTAGAAAACTAAGGCTTATTAAAGGAGCTGACCTCAAACATATGTATATTCGAGTTGTTTATTTTGTGAACAAGCTCGCTAATGTTTACTTATGAGCTCGTTAGTTTATTTGTATATGGCTTGATAATTTGTTTACCACACCTTATTCGGTTAAATATGTATAGCTGAAAGCCTTTATTGCTTGGTGGTTCTATTACGATAGTTCAACTTGATCAAAATAATATTTAGTTGATCTAGCGGAGCTCGGGTTTTTGGGAATTTTTCACGAGGTCAAGCACTAATATGCGAAACTTGAACTGGCCTATACACAAACATGCGAGTCGATCTCGAACAGTGAGGTATGTTCGGGTCATTTATGGTCATTTACAACTACGAAAACGAGCAAGGATTTACTCCGAAATGTAATACATTATTATTTATCACATTTTTATGCTTAGGAAATTTAGTTGGGAATGGGAACATCACATTGATCCTTTCACATGTCCTAATGAAATTTTTGTATTACATAATCCATGTGGTCCTTTCAATTATTCATTCTCCATTCTTCTTGCTTTCTTTTCATTACTTGTTATTCTAAATTTGAGAGAGGTGGAATTATATGTCGTCAAATTGACTTGTGTGTCTGGGCATCTATGTTAGACTTCTAACTCTTGTTGAGATTTTGAATACAACTAACGCGGCACTTCTCTTCTTGAAATTATATTCCTCGCGAGTTAGGAATCATATGGTTCGTCATTTGTCGTCAATGAATTGATTGAATTATGGAGTATGTTCCGTTAAACTCCTTACTAACTCGACTAAGCCTGTAAAACTAGACCTATCAAACGAGTCGGGCGGGTCATATTCATGTCGGGTCAACTTCGGGTTACAGTGAAATAATGGCAGTCTCCTTTGTTACAGTGATACTAACAAGATCCAACCTAATAATGATATATCGAAATTTGCTGAAGTCGAAATTACTAGTATTATTAGTTTTAAAATGTCGCGTACATATGCTCCGAAGGCAGTGTACAGTTGTGCAATGTTTATGTTGCTCCTATCCTCCTGGCTCCTGATACAAGACACATCAGATGCCCATGAAGCCAGGAAGGCATGAACTACTAGAAATCCTACACCAGAGGGTGACAGAAAGTTGTAATCAAATCTGAACGAGTTCCTTAATAATTTGATTTCCTGTATCAATTCAATAAGACTGTAAAGAGATACTACTTTAACACTTCATTTGTTCATGATCATAATATATACTCCGTAGTTAGAACATAGAAGCAAATAGAAATTAAAACAGCACATGGTGTCACCTTGGCCATATGATTTTGTCAACAATTAATTTTTTCATTTCAAAATGTGTTTATGAAGTTGTCGATAAGAGTCGAATTTTCAACCTATCTTAATTAGCAAATAACACTTTCAATTAGTAAAGCATATACGGAGTACAACTTTATATACTCCTAACCTTAAATTCATTTTTACAATATAAGAATAACATTATGTCTAGAATACTGAATACATGCCTTCTCAATTCTCGTAAATGGATTTTAATGGTCCACGTAATTCTTAAAGTCAAGTCCCTAGTGTAGAGAAATCATAGATTCTTTCAAATAGTACTACTTCTAGCTATGCACTTTCTACATTCAATTTGGAAAAAATACTCGTTGCTTTGTTGTTCAGTCTATTAAAGAATTATAACTTTCTTTGGCAGTTTCTTAAAAACCATACTGGATACTACTATTTGAAAGTGTTAGTTAGATTCACTCCATGAACGTACATGAGTTTATATAAAATGTTTGACGGGCTAGTATTCATTTGAATAGTACTACTTTAAACGCTGATTTTCCAACTCCAAGACCATTGAATCCTTGAGAGAAACTTCATAGGCAGTTTCTTTCAAGCTACCAATCTCCAACTGTAAAGCAGCATTAGTGTGCATATCTAATATTCCAGAGAGAGTATCAAACAAAAAGCAATGGCATTTACTAGCTGTCTCTCACAAGTAGCTCACTGAACCAGGTATATAGGAGATTTGCCGAGTATGTTTTCTACCTTTTGTGGAAGATCTTGCAGGGAACTCAAAAGGATGAAACATATATCAGTATCAGGAGATCCCGATTGTCTCTTTTGCTAACCCATAGCACAAGATCTGGGAAAAATCATACTACAATAGTGACTTTGCAGTGTGTTTCACAGTCAACCACAAACATAAGGAGAAGATAAACAAGTAGAATACCGGTCTACGGATTGGGCTATGCAATTATGTTAACACAAATTTTCAGAAAAGACGTCTAATTTTATGATAAAAGCTCATACGAGCAGACAAACTCTTCGCGCTCAAGATTTTTACAAGCCCAAATAAAATCAGAAGTTTACATATAAAAATAGAAGCTCTCTCTCAAGACAACCTGGTTATGTTAAATAGTCCCGTATGTGATGTTCACTTGTGAGTGTCGTATCTTACACGAAGATTTTGGAGATAGTAGTCTCATTGTCAATATTAAGTTTGGAATGTTACCTAGCTTATTAGCCTTATGAACTGAACACTTTTTCCTTCACTATATGGGTGCGACCAACCCCAATTTTTATTAGTATTGACCTAACATTTCTAATAATCCGTTCATGTTTAAATTTAAAAGTGAAAACATAAAACAAGCCACTGCATGCTCTTTAAGATAACTATTAACATATATCTCAGTGGCATGAATGAAACATAAAACAACCCCAATTAGTATTAGTATCGACTAGAATTTTTCTATTGTGTAGTTACATGCATGTTAACAAATATTTTATAAATGTGTCAAACCATGCATGTGGAACAACATTTGAGTGTTTAACTAAATTCATACGGATTCTAATTTGAAATATCATTTATAACTAAAGCAAGAAATTATTTTGGCCAATTAAAAAAAAAAAAGAGAAATAACAGCTTTATTGAATAGACAATTTATGCAATTCATCAAGAAATTCTTTTGGTTTGTGAACAATAATTTACTATTTTTTTATTTTCCTTAGCTGAGTAGATATATTTCTCCCTTTGTAACCGTCTATTGGTCATATTTTGACTATAAAAATATATATCCTGAACGAGTTACTATCAGAGTAACTTAGCCTTGATAGTTTACAATCTAAATGGAATAAGTTCTTTAGACAAAGAGTGTGTTTGATAAGACATTTCAGTCACCTTATATATTGGAGTAAGCTGCCTTATTTGATCAAAATATCATGTATCATAAATTTTGAGGTCATTTAGTAACACTACCTGAAATAATAACCTATATGAGGAACCTTATCTCAAAATATCAGTCATCTTAATATTTCAGTCACTTTTTCAGTTTTCATGTACCTTTGCAGTTTTTAGTTACTTTTTCAGTCAGTTTTACCAAACATAGAAAGTTATTGACTAGTTTTCCAAGTGTCTTTTGATGAAACTATTCTTTATGATCCTAGTTATGCTCTTTATACCTTTCCTTTCACCCTAATCACAAACCTCTTTCAAAACACTTTGAACTTCAACCTACTAACGATCCAGTGGGCATCATTTCCCCTGTCCACGTTATTCTTTGGAGCTGTAAACCTTTATTGTATCAATTGTTGTTATTCTTAAAACGCTTGTTCAATTTTTACTTATAATTCAACAGTTCAAAACCTTCACCTTGGTATCTGATGAATCTATATAATTAGCATGTCAAATGTTGTTTCTGATCCATTGGTCTAGCCAGTCGCATTATACAGTATTTATAAGTTCAAATTTCAAAGTGCCTGTAGTCTTGTCAGTGATCAAATACTCATCTTTAGTACAGTTTAGCTCCAACAAATCGCCGGCAGGAGTTACAATGCTCATGACTAATAGTAGCTACTGAGTGAGTAGTGTATTCATTTCAAATATGTCACTTAATTGAAAGAAGCCTAATCTAGGAGCGCCTTGTTACTTTTTCTCAATTTCATGCACCTACTAGAGTTCATTTTACCCTGAAAAGTGAATAATTACTATGAACAACTTCAAAATCTAGTTAGTTCATGATATCCTAATTTTGCTTTAGCATTATTAGTTTCATCATTATAATCTATGTGACATTGACCAATTATCGGCCTTTAATCTAATTTATGGGCCCCTTTATTATGATTCAGGTAGCTACAAAACCAATGGCCGTTTGATTGGTTTATAGTTGTATAGTATAGACCAACATTAATTATTAATTCTAGTTAGACTTCTAACTTAAGCTGCTAATTTAAATCGTTTCACACTGCAGCCTAATTGTTAACCCCTACTACATACTGCCTGTTATAGTGCATTTTACGTGCAGTTCTGGCGAGTTTCCAAAATGCCGACCTATAGATAGAGAAGGAGAATAACAAGGCGGGGATCGGGTAGTAGATCCAAATTGATCACCATCCTCTCACATGTATTATTATCGTACTATATGTTGATAGGACTCTATAACCTCTCTCATTTACGTATTATTATTCGATTAATTGCTACCACTAATCTCTAAATTTCCACTAAACGAGGATTAAACATTAGAACGAAATACTGGTCAAAACAAGTAAGGGAAAGAGAATTTTCCCAGAGTCAAGAATCTTGACAACTGGAAAGGAAAACGCTGTCACTCTTATAGTAGATTTTAAGTAAACGCATGGGTTTCCATAAATTCCTAAATTGATCGGGAATTTGATATACTTTGGGACATTTCATGTTACATCGCCTCATTCAGGCATTCTTCTTGCACATGAAAGTATGCGGTGTGCTTAATTATGGCGATTTCCGGTGCTTTAGACGTCCTATACCGAAAAATTGGCCGTTAGAGTTATTTCAGGTCTTTATATGGACATTATTAGACCTAATCATCTGTCAACTTTTGATTAATTATATGAACGGTGAGAATGCATAGCTAAATTTGAGATAAGTGGAATCTCTGCCGATATATATCTAAATGACACACAATGAACATTAGCCATTTTAAGACAAGCGAGCTGAGTGTCATACTTGTGTTCTCTCCTCTCTAATCCCACTAAAGCATCAGTGATGTACTCCAGTGACTTGGGATGGAACACTTCTAATCTGTACCACCATATCACAAGAAATGGTAATGTACTTTGTTTAGGAGGTGCAGACTATAACGAAATGAATTAATCTAAAACATGAGATGGTTATCAATCACTATTAAGATCGAGTACATGTTCACGATTATTATAACCATCTTATGTGATCAATAGTTTTGAATTTGCTATAAGTGAGCTAAGAAGAGCTTTAAAAACAAGAGTCAAAGTCATGTACCCGAATTAAGTCCTTACTAATATTATTCATCAACTAAGATTCTCAATCACAATGAGTGTATACCATGATAAGTAGATGTTACGCGTTATTGAATTGTGGCACTATCCGCTAAGTTAACAGTTAGCTATAAGTACTTTGGATTGAGTTCAAAAGAATGAACAAGAAATGAAAGAAAACTGGAGGATGATAATAATGCATGGAAAGAAATGTTGTTATTAACGTTGACTTTGAATTGGAAAGTTTGTTTGCTTAAGATGAGTGAAGAAACAAAAATGTAGAGAAAGCAGAAGCAAATGGAGAGGGTTATTTTAGAGAAAGTGGCCGACAAAGCTTGAAAAGTGGGGCAACCCGGCAGATGGACAAAGGCAATGTTTTGAGTCCGACTTTGTATGGGCCTTGTGGGTCAATATAAGCCCTTGTCGTGAAGATTTGCTGTCGGTATAGCTTTCTGAAAATTACAGTTTTTATTATTTCTTTTTTGTAAAACGAATGTTAGTTGAAATGATTTAGATAGGAAAATTCCTGGGAGGTTATTACACTGGATCAGTATTTTAGAATAATAATCTACTCCGTATTACACTGGATCAGTATTTTACACTGGAAATAATTATTTTTAAAGTACTGTAAAACCACATGGTACATTCAATTTTCTTGGCAAATTTGTCAACTTTAAGTAATTTGTCATGACCAGTGAAGTTTATAATAAAACAGCTTAAGTTGTTGTAGCGAGTAGCGACTTTGATGCGGACTTTGATAGAAAAATATTGATTGTAAACTTTTGGTTGAAAAATAGGAAAATACTACATAGTTAGGTAGACTGGGGTAGAAAGAAAAAATTAATTGAATGGGTAATAAAAAGATTCTATCCATATATAGATATTTGGCTATCAATACATTAGATTATGATCATATTAGGGGTATTTATCTAAAGTAACATATTTGGGTTATCCTATGCATGCGCACTAGGTGCATAGAATAGAAAAACCGATGTTCAAAAGGTTTTGGATTAAAATCTCACTCCCAAAATCTTGAAAATTATGTCATTTACTGATTCACGCAAAGATTGGTATATATAGTAAGTTATATTTTTACCAAATTGGATAAATCTATGTCCAAGTGACAATATTTCAAAAAAGAATTTTGTTTTTCAATATATATAGTAACTAGCTAGTAATGCAATTTCGATAACTTATGATTGGCTAACATTAGAATTTTATTATAAAAAAATTACTACAAATGTAATGTTAATATAAATAATGTATATTTTATGTGAATATTGTAGCTAGTTTACATATGTTGTTGAAACAAATGGAGGTAAAAGTATATTTAGGTTTGAACAATCATAGCAAATAGAAGCTAAAAAAAAGTATAACAAGTATATTATTGGAGTACTCTATATATTGTCTATGTTATAGAGACATATATTTTTTACATTTTTGGCTATATTGGTATAATAAATGAAGTTTTTTAAGTGAAGTACAAACATTTAGAGAGAGAGAGAGAGAGAGATCATTTTAAGACCAGGATTAATATTATTCGACTTGTCTTAAAGTCAAAATTCAATACCAAAACTTTTGCAAGGACCATAAAACGATGATCACAAATTATTAGAAGAGACCGNNTAGACCAACTTTTTATTAGACAAATTTTCTTATACTCCCTACAAGCCCAAACTAGCTGTAGATTTATATGCCTTTATTGGGCCAGCATGGCTTGGTCTACTTTTATAATAAAAGTAGACGGTCTCTCCCAAGAATAGTCGAACTATGATAACAATAGTATGTATTTTATTTCATTCTTCTTTGCTATTTTTGAATAAATTAAATATTCGAAAAGGTACATTTATAGTTTCTAAAATACATGAAATTTGAGTTACAAGTAGTGTCAAACTAATAAACTCCTCAACAACATATTATTAGGAGCATTTGACAATAATCACTATAAGCTTATTTGAAGGGGACAAACTTTGTATTTGTCAATTGGCCATGTCTAACGTACAGAGGCGTTTGCGCTATGTGAGACATGTACATGTTTGAGATTTTAATTTATTTGGAACACTCAAATTCCTCGTTTCACACAATAAGCTATACGGAGTACATGTTAGAGTTTAGAAATATGTCATATACTGTCATAAGTACTAAAATACTGTAGAAATCAGAAATGTACACTTGAACGTGTAATCAAGCTACTTATTTTTACATGATGTTCCTCATTTTGTCCTGGCGACAGATGACATGGTGACATGAGATCAGATCTTAAGAGTAATTTTTTCTATGAGAAAGACAGGTGATGCGAGAGAGCAAGACCTTTTTTTAGTATTCTTTATTTTGGAAAGAAGGTGGTAAAATATAGAAGGATTTGTCTTTCTTCCATGTCAAAAGTGTCTCAGGGGTCAGCTGACATGGCACCCCTAGTTGCCTATATATATCCCTACTCTAGTAGTTCGCTTCTGTCATCCAATAATCTCTTCTTCACTCAACAACTCATCTCACTCGTTTCTCTCTTCTCTCTCAGCTGTTCCGCGTCTCTCATAAGACGGCAAAATCTCCACTTTACTTCATTTCTACACGAAAAATCCATACTATATTGCAAATTCAACCTAGCTTGTAATTCCATTTCATACTTACACTCCAAAGCGAAAGAGAAATAATAATGAGGATGTTGTCAAGATTAGCAACTAGCAACACTCATGGACAAGACTCTTCCTACTTCCTTGGGTGGGAAGAGTATGAGAAGAATCCATACCATGAGTCTAACAACCCTGATGGCATGATTCAAATGGGTCTAGCAGAGAATCAGCTTTGCTTTGATCTTCTCGAGTCTTGGCTCGCCGAAAATCCTGAACCTTCTTCTTTCAAGAAAAATGGCAAATCCAACTTTAGAGACCTTGCTCTCTTCCAAGATTATCATGGCCTTCCTGAGTTTAAGAAAGTAAGTACTCCAACAAATTATTCGTCTTCATTAATATCACCATTTACTATAGTATTTTACAATATTAATAGACATTTGATACACTTGGAACGATAATGAGAATGTGCATGTTATAATAACGGAACTAACAATTGCCTTTGCTTGTTTCAGGCTTTCGTAAACTACATGTCCAAGTTGAGAGGAAATAAAGTGACATTTGACCCCAGCAAACTTGTCCTCACCGCTGGTGCAACTTCCGCCAATGAGACCCTCATTTTTTGCCTAGCTGACCCCGGCGAGGCTATCCTCATACCTACACCTTACTATCCAGGGTAAGCATCATTTTCAATTATTTAAGTATGCTAAATTAGAGAATAAAGTCAGCCAAAATCGTACACTATCCGAATAGCTAAGCTAACGATACTTTTCATATGACTATTGCAGGTTTGATAGGGATCTTAAATGGCGCACTGGAGCTGAGATAGTGCCAATCAAGTGCACTAGCTCAAATGGGTTTAGAATCACCAAGTCCGCCCTTGAGGAAGCCTACAACTCCGCCAAGAAAAGCGGTCTTAGGGTGAAGAGTATCCTAGTAACCAACCCATCCAACCCTCTAGGAACCACCTTATCGAAAGACGAAATCACCCTTCTTCTCACCTTCATATCATCCAGAAATATGCATCTCATCAGTGATGAAATCTACGCCGGGACAGTTTTTAACACCCCCGGCTTCATTAGTGTCATGGAAGCCCTCATGGACAAGAAATGGTCCAACAACAAAGATCTCCAGCAACGCGTCCACATAGTATCTAGCCTATCCAAGGACTTGGGCCTTCCTGGGTTCAGGGTAGGAGCCATCTACTCTAACGACCCTTTGGTCGTTTCGGCCGCCACGAAGATGTCTAGCTTCGGCCTGGTCTCCGCTCAAACCCAGTACCTCCTAGCAGCCCTTCTCTCCGAAGAAAAATTCATGGACAACTACATCTTCCAAAACCAAATGCGTCTCAGGGAGCGGCACTCGATGCTCGTCTCAGGCCTAAAGGAAGCCGGGATTAAGTGCTTGGAGAGCAACAGTGGGTTATTCTGCTGGGTGAACATGAGCCATTTGCTCCGAGCCAAGACATTCGAGGCCGAAATTGAGCTGTGGAAGGAGATGGTCTACAATGTAAAGCTCAACATTTCTCCTGGCTCGTCATGCCACTGTAGTGAGCCAGGTTGGTTCAGGGTTTGCTTTGCTAACATGTCCGAAGAAACCCTTAACCTAGCCATGCAACGTATCAAGGAGCACATTGATGCCAAGTTTAACAAAAGTAGTCATCATGCAATGAGGAATTCTCGAAGAGTTAGGTCACTCACCAAGTGGGTTTTTAGACTATCGTTCGACGACAAGGAGCCGGAAGAACGATAGTTCCATCCACCACCACTAGTGTGAATGATGTGTGTCAACTCTTTTTTTTTTTTTTTTTTTTTTGGGAGACAGGAGAAAATCCTGATTTTTTTTCTTATTATTTTAGGATTAGTGTGAACATATTACATGTGTATGTCCATGTAATTTTTATTTCTTTTTCTCCGCCGCTGCTGTTTTTAGTTGCTTGAGGGGCAGGGTACAAAAAGTTTCTGTTTCGGGAGGGCCTTGTTTTTTAAGGAATTGATCATTGATTATAAGGTCAATTCCTTTTTAGAGGCCACGAAATTAAAGAAAATGTAGACTCAGCACTCGGTCCATGTGGACTCGAAGTGACTTATTAAATTTCAGTTAATGTTACTCCTTAATCATATATATTTCATTTGGCAAGTCCCAAAATCTTTGTAATGCAGAGAGATTCTGCAGTTATATAGTTTGTTCGTTAAGATCTTCTTGAAATGGGCGGTAATGAATTTATTGACAATAATTTCAGATGCATTATGAAGTTCATAATGATGTGGGGTTTTGTGTTATTGCTTGGGGATAATAAATATGGAATAAAATACATTTCTAGCCATAATGCCACGTGGACATACATCCTCTGGAGTATGTTGCTTACAAAGTGCACAAACTTGTAATGATGATATTAAGTTACTACTATCGGCGATATCAACGGTGAAGTAATTAAGCATATTGACGCAGGCGACGTTGGCCGGTTTTACTTCTTCCTACTCTTAACCGACCATACAACTTTTTATGTAGCATGTCTCTCTTATATGGTGGAACGTCATTTGGGCCGGTATAATAGCTTACTAAAAGTGGGTTTATGCACATGAGTAATCACGTACAGGGATATGCATAGAAGAATGATGAGTTTTTGATCCAATTCTTTCCCATGTTTTAATGTATTGCTAGTTGATACAATGGCTAGTGTTTCTAGAAGAATAGATGGGTAATGTACTAATTGTTCACTGGTCTTGGAACAATTGGCGAGTATAATCTGCTATGGATTTGTACAAAATCTTTGTAAATCTCTTTATTGTTAACTTGGTTATGAATTTAAAGTATAATCTCTAGTGCATTGTATATGTAACTTTGTATGAATGGGAGGGTATGTATCCTTGCCCTAAGTTATACAGTACTTCGTACTATTTGTTGCCCATAAATGCAAATAAACGAGACCTTTAATTAATGATAAATATGGTTAATCTAAATTATATGGGGCATTTTGAGCACATTGGTGTAAGCAAAGTACACTATATTGAAAAGAAAATAAATGACCAAAGAAAATAGGGATATTTTCTTTTGTCACTTTGAGATTTTGACTTTTTCTTATAATGCCCCTTACATATTTCGACTTTTTAAAATAACCCCGAGGTCACTGTTTTTGGTCTTTAAGGCCAAAACACTAACGGACGGTTGATAATCGTTTATATATAATGATTAGTGTTATATAATGTTTTAAGTGAAAACTTAATAAAATATTAAGTCATTTCACTCTCCTCTCCGCCAATGCCCTCACTCCTTCCCAACCACATCCCGACACCACCCTATCTCATCACTACAACCCCTCCCCCCCTTTACCTAAGCACACTCACTCACTCACTACCCCCCCCCCCCCCCCCGCCACCTTTTCCCACCTTACTTGACGCCTTCACACCAAACCATAAACCAGACTCACCAAAAAAATTAAGGAGACTGACATAGTGAGAGGCCAATCCAAGAGCTTCGCTCGAGGGATAAATTTGAGATGGAAGTTAAGTTTTCAAGGACCACCTTTAGTTTCATCTCATTGCACCAATTAACTACATACTTTGAATGTGACTCAATAATCAATGAGAAATAGGGATTCCAATCTTTCACAACAGATAAACCAAAAACTTTGTTAATTGCTAAAACTTCACCTAATTTTTTTTTTTTTTTTACAAGGAGGCAATACTCATAAACTTAAAAAGTAAAATTATGAAGCCCATGTCTCTTACTTTCCTTAGTGCGCGAGAGTGTGGGCTTCATTTACACTTCTCTAGCTACCTTAAATAAACAGCAAGAGTCAAATTTATTCCCTATTCTAACAATTTCCTCCGATAGCCACTTAGAAGCAATTGGAAGTTTAGCGGGGTTTCTCATCAGACGAACTAAACTCAAGGCAATCCTAGAAGATCCACCTAAACTTCTGAATAGGCAGGAAATTAGTCACCGAATGTGTAGCAGTTGTCCTTTAATACACCTTTTGTAGCACACTTTCATCATCTAAGTTTATAGAGTCAGTACATTCCACTTCAAAGAACCGTGACGAGGAGAAAAACATACTCAATGTTACCATATCAATGACTTTTAATTCTATTCGTTAGCTGGAGTGATCCCGCATGAGACAAGATGGATTACGAGTAATCTCTTCCGTCGAGTACAAAAACAGCGCTCCCAAGTTTTCACGCACCAACCAATTACTATACTCCGTAAGACCAATCTTTGCAGATCATGAACATTATTGATCAACATTACGAGTAATCTCTATAGTATTATTGTTACCTACCTACATACATAAATTAAATTAAGTGACATTATTAACTTCAATATAATTATTCATGTTGATATAGAACTAAAAATCTAATTGACTAGATCAAAGGTAAACCATCGTCAATGTTATGTCTTAATTAAGTTCTTTATTTTTCTTTGGACCGTGATCCTCTAACGAATGAACAAATAAAAAGAACATTTGGCTAGTGTAAAAAAAAAAAAAGAACAAATATATGTTAGTGTATTAATTAATTAGTTCCACCTAATTTGTTTTATACAAAGAAATTCCTCTATACGCGGCTAATAGCATTCGGTCACGACTCCATGATACTTGCATGTGAGTAGTAGTTAGTTTGGTGCCATTCAGAATAGGAAAAAGAAAAGGGAGAAATCAATAATCTGTCTATTAACACAGAATTATTAAAACAAATTTCATACGAATTGCCAAACACATAGAAGTGAGAATTTTGGTCGATTTCCATGTTGAATTCCATGTTCTAGTTGACTTGACGCCATGTGCTTCCGATTTTCCTCGGTAGCTTATTCTACATTCTACTTGTATTAGTTTTATAATTCAGTCTACTTGTATTAGTGATACCTTTTTATAATCTCTCTATGAAATTTGGTATATACCCATAGATTCAATCATACGCTTATATACTCGAACCAGAAATCATGCATGATAACGACCAAGCATATGCATACCGTCCAATCTTAATACTTCGCGTATCATAAATAAATTTTATATAATTTAGCTTCTATTTGTTATTATTTTAAGATGTCAAAGTATTATATGAATTGATTTAATTCATAAGCATTTCAACACGGTTTCATTTTCAAAAGGATACTTGAGATCAACAACTGATGCTGCCATGGGCGGCAGTTTGAAGAATCGATGATATAGTTTTTTATTCGACCACCCAATCAAAAGAGGGCGTCGACTAATTATTCATTCAAGCATGCATGATCAGGGTAGTTGCTGCAAAATGACTTACTTTTATGAAATAGTTCCTCAAGAGGGATAAATGAAAACTTTGTCATTTTTGGTACCCGGAGGATAAAGTGCCATCACAGGAAAGAAGTTAGATAGATCATTGTCAAAAATATTGAATGCGATTTAATTAGTAAGTAATTTAATACTGTGTCTCGTCCAAATCACCAACATAAAGTGTTTTTAGCCTAGATTAAAAGGGAGCATGACAGTTCATTAAAAGCACTTAAGTCAATAAACAAGCTAGTTTGCTTGTCATTATGTGAGAGCAATTTAGAGATATCGAGACATGGATGTATCGGCTTTAGAAGCTGTTCCTCGACAAACCCTTAAGCACCAAACATCACTATTTTGAGACTAATTGTCCTTCCTCAGGACATGACTTTTACGGACCAAAAGGAAATTGACTAAAGAGGATTATGTAGTGATAGTATTGTTTAAATGTGTAGAGATCTTGCTATCATACAGTACTACTGCTGCATGCATGGAAGGAGCGAAATGTTAGTGAATTGTTAACGTTAATTACATAAATATTTTAGGTTGCACAAGAGACACAATGTCCATTAAATAGGTCCATGTTAGACTTGTGACCTTTAAGGGAAACCTTCGTATGAGGTTTTATGATTTTACATCTTTAAGATCTAGACAGCCAAGAATATAAAATTTTCAATATTTGGGAATCGACAATCTCAATATAGTGATTTGAGATAGAGTACATTGTATTATCATGATTCTCGTAAGAATTCATAGTCTACGCTTTTCAAATTTCAGGCCACAAAATTTGACCTTTGTTCAAGAAAAAGTCAAAATTTACTCGAAAAAAAATTGATAACTATAACTTTGGCGATCAATTAGAAGATCAATTTGTTCCATCAATACAACATTAAGGCCCTGTTCTTTTCAGCTAAAACTCGCAGAACTGCATAGAACTGAACTGGAAGGAACTCGAAGGGGACTGAAGGGAGTTGGAAGGAACTGGAGAAAACTGGAAGGAACTGGAGAAAATTGGAAGGAATTGGAGAAAACTGAAAAGAAGTGGAGAAAACTGAAAACAACTGAAGAGGGCTGAAAGGAGCTGAAATGAGTTAAAAGTATAGAAGGAAGTAACTGCAAAGAACTGGAATAAATTGAAAAGAACTGGAAGCAACTGAAAAAAAAAACTAGAGAGGACTGGAAGGAATTAGAGAGAATTGGAAAGAACTGGAAGGAACTGGATGGAACTGAAACTCACTGGAATTCATGTGAGGAGAACAGGGCCTAAATGCACTTAATTTATGCACAATAATCTTACAGATAAAACAAGGGATTTTGTAGTAGTGTAATTCGACATATAGATCATGAGATACATATCCTATTTGAATTAAGAAACAAATGTTATTTTTGATTTCATAAATCATTTATAGTTAATTTGGTAAAGTGTAACACCTATGAGGATGGTGTCCCATATCACTAGATGATGTGTGGATTAAAGAGATTATAAGAGTTAACACCCACTACTATATACACAAAGACTTTTCCATTTTGGGCTTAAGTGAGTACAAATGGATTCTAATGGGACAACTCATTTATAAATAGGTTGTGTTGAGAGCAGTAGCGGATTTAGGATTTTTATGTACCCTATGCACAATTTGTAATTTGAGTCTTCATAAATTTAGAAAAAAAAAATTAAGGGGGAATTTAAAAAGGCAAATGATGTTGGAAGTCGAACTCACAACATTAGGGGTGAAAGTTATTTGGACTAAGTCCAAAGTCCGAACGGATCGAAACCGAATAAATTATTTGGTTTGAACTTTTCGGAATTCGGTTTGGATTTTGGACTAGAGGGTTTGGAGGCCGAATTACAGTTCAAATTTGTCATTTAAGTATGCTAACATTGTATTATGGATTTATAGAACTTATTAGAAACATATTTTAACTTGCTAATATCGTAATAACTAGTACGTACCGATATTCTAATATCTGAAACTCTTTTATCGAAACGGGAATAAATTTGTCTTTTTTTTAATCTTTATCGTAAAAATTAGAGTAAAATATGTTCTATATTTTCAAAGAAATTTTTTTAATAATAAAAGTTTGGACTTCGGTTCGGACTTTGGAATTGACCAATTTTATTTGGTTTGGACTCAAATCAATTCGGTTTGGATTTGGACTCAAAAAGTTGAGTCCGAAATATTTCGCTTTGGATTTGAAAAAGTCCAAACCGAACCGACCGATTTACACCCCTACACAACATGTTGGTTAATATCTACACCCACAACTTCCAAATACCAACTAAGCTAGCTATGTTTTATATAAACTTTGGTTAGCCAAATTATATATATACATAATATTACCTTTTATGCACCCGCATAGCCTTCATAAAGGTTAGGTCCGCCTCTGGCTGAGAGTGGTGGTGAGTCAAGTTGTTACATAAGGGTTATGACTTTTAAAACAAGGGGTTTTACGTTGTTAAACGAAGTTGAATATCAAATTTGAGGGGATTCAGGCAGTCGTGGGTGTGGATGGGAAGAGTTTAGGGTGTTTTATGTTGGTTACAGTAGCCCATATAACACGAAGTATTACGGAGTAGAAGAGACCGTTTACTTTTATCAAAAGTAGACAAACTCACTACAAGTAAGATTAAGGCCTTGTTCTCTTCAGCTGAAACTCGCAAAATTGCACTGAACTGAACATGAAGGAATTGGAGGAAACTGGAAGGAACTGGAGAGGACTGAAAAGAACTGAAAGGAACTGGAGAGGACTGAAAAGAACTGAAAGGAACTGGAGGGAACTGGAAGGAACTGAAGAGGACTGGAAGGAACTAAAATCAGTTAAAAAAATAGAAGGAATTAACTTGAAGGAACTGGAGAGAACTAAAAGGAACTGAAGAGAATTGGAAGGAACTTAAAATAATTGGAGAGAACTGGAAGTAAATAGAAAGAACTGGAAGGAACTGAAAGGAACTGGAGAGAACTAGAAGGAAATGAAAGGAACTAGAGAGAACTGGAAGGAATTGAAACTCACTGGAATTCATGAGAAGAGAACATGGCCTAAGTTAAGCTTTCTACAACCAATTCAATAAAAAAAGTTATATCTTTTATTGGACCGACATGCCTTCGTCTACTTTTGTGATAAAAGTAGACAGTTTTTACCAAAATTTTCTATTTATATAAATATTTTGGTCTTATGAGGATAATTAGGTACTTTAGAGTTTAGACGATAAAAAATGACAAAAATAGGAAGTGAAAGTGTATTGATGGGCATCCTAGAAAAGGAACATAAAAGGACTTACATATGAAGGTGGGAGTACAACATAGTAGGTCTAGGATAAGTAAAATTTAAGGAAAACGATTTTATTACACCTAATGATTTGTATGATCCAAATTTGAAACTTGCTTTCATGCATACTCCGTATTTTTATACAATCACGTGTTTACCCAGTTGCTCTTGTTTCGAAGGTAAAACTGGGAAGGGAGGTGGGGGCAACATTTGATTGACCAAGTGTGGGAAGTCATGTAGTCATGTGGGATTCACATGAAGCTAGCTACAATAGGCAGGGCACATGACTATGGGAACACATAGAGCACCTGGATAGTATCTGTTAGCGTGTCACAGGGTCAGGCTAATGAAGCTTACCCCTCGTGCTCAAATTAAAGAGGCAACCTGGTATGCCATCCATCTCCCATTGCTTCTCTTAGAACAGCGTCAAGGGACCAAGTCATTATAATATTGTATATTTGTTACGTCATGTTTGGATATCAGCTGATAATTAATAGTGGGTAACTGATCAAATTAACTTGAAGCGAATAAGTGTAGTATACATATTCTTATTAGTTGGCTTACCTAGTTGAATAAATAAGTCATTTTTAAAGTGGTTTTGTTAGGGATTGAACCTTATTCAAACACACAATAGTCTCGGACTCGTCGTTTGAATACCACAACAACAAAACTTTCGACACAAGACACCTTCATGAATTAAATCTTGTCTCTCGCCCAAGTTCACAATTTGAGCTCTAATACCATTGTTAGATATTAAACCCACTTTAAACGCGCAAACGGAGAAAACATTATATTACACAAGAGAAAAATAAAGTATGCAATAATTTAAGGAATATTCTCTAAAATGCCCTTGAGGTTGGGACTCAGGTGGGTCAGAAGAGAGAGCTGATGGTGGGTTGGGGGGAGGGGGACGGGGGAGGAGGAAGGGGATTGGGGAGGATGAAAGAGAAGAGGGAAAGAAATAAAGAAAAATGAAAAAAAAGTTACTCCTCACTTTAAGTTAATGGATTAGTTAATAATTAGCATTCTAAAATATTAATCTAACAGAACTAAAATAAAAAGTAATATCCGTCCACATTAAGGACATTTTGAGTCGAAAAATCGATCTCATGGGCATTTGTATCATGAAAAAAAAAAATACAGGGACATTTTAGATTTTGACGTATAACCCCACCCCTCCACTCCCACCAAACCGTGGCCACCCACCCCCACCTTTCACTTTTTTTTCCATATTCCCCTTTCTCCTATCCTGGTTGTTTCCTCCTCTCCCAAACAGCGGCTACCCACCGCGTACCTCATGCCACCCTATCCACGGCACCTCCTCCCCCAACCACCAGCCAACCGTGCACCACCCCACCCACAACACCTCATCCCCAGACTGCGCGCCCCATGCCAAATCTGCTGAATATTGTGGTAGTGGAGGGGTGGGTGTGGAGGAAAAGGGGTAGAGGGAGTGGTGGACGTCTCTAGGGGCGGGGTGGACGCATGGACTGCAGTGGGTAGGGGGTGGGGTTCGGGATGGGGGAGGAGGGGAGGAGGGGAAGGGGATAAGAGAGGAGAGAAAGAAAAAAAAAAGAGGTTTCATCATCACCCTTGATTTTAGATCTAAGGGTGATGATAAGCTCTCATTTAAGTTAGTTTATGATTACTTAGTTAATAAAAATAATCATAACTAACTATAACTAATCTAATGTCAGATAGAAAAAAATTAACCAACATCCTCATTAAGAACATTTTGAGTCGAAAAATCGACCTTAGGGGTAGTTTAGATTAACTAAATACAGGAGTATTTTGGATTTTGACGTATACCTCAAGTGCATTTTAGAGAATATTCCAAATTTTAATGGGGTTCGTTCCTCCAACATGGCCTACATCCTCACAACGCACTTTTTCCGTTATATTAATAAAAGACGAGTTACATATTGTACACTCTCAAATACTAGCCTCTCAATCTCCTCTACTCAATATTTGACTGTACCTCCTCTAACTCACTTTTATTCTCCTACACCTCACAAACTCAATTAAGATTCACCCCCATCATATTCCTTCACCTCTCCTTTTCCCTTATTAGGGTTTGGTGGTGCCCGGGACACCCACTTCTCTTGTGACACTATTGCCTCCCTTAAAAGGTTTTAGGAGCATACATTTTTTGTGTGTAATTTGATTATGACATTATTGAAGGACTTATCTATATAAAAACTCACAAACCCGAAATTTTTTGTTTCATCGAAACCTTCGGTTTGATCACCACCAAGTGCGGGGCATTTGGGATCCGCCCTTACATTGGACTTATGGAGTAAAGCGGGCCCACATCGATGATATGTGTCCAATAACTAGCTTAAGGTCGTTAGGGGTGTTTGTAGGGATTTAAAAACTCAAAATGTAGCCAAACAAAGCAATTTTCGACTAAACGAAGACCAGAATCGGAATTTACGTTAAAATTTGGTAGAATATAGGTGGTGGATGTAAGCGACAGTGGTGGCGGCGACGGTGGTGGCGGTGACAATCGTTGTGGCAAGAAAATATTAGAATTTTAAACGGAGGGCTAGTTTAGTTTTTCAAGTACTTAAGTGAGGAATTATTTGTTAATGTTAAAGGTGATGTTTCAATTTTTTTTGTAGAGAGTGTATTATTAATTTGGTCTTTTGATAAGTAGTCTCTCAAAAGAGGGTCCTAAAGAAGTTGAAGTAGTTTGTGCATTGAGGGCCTTTAAAGCCCAGACATGGATACTAAACATAAAACGCCTTTGGTAGACACTGGAGTCAAATTGCTTCAACACTTGAACTGGGCCTTTTTCCTAGTGTACAATATATTGGGCATTTTTTCCCTAGTATGCAATATCGTTTTTCTCCATTTTGAAAATGGCGCTATTTGCATATTTAAGGAGAGTGGTTATGGCCTATGGGTACTTCTTTATTAGAAAAAGGTGTTGAATATACGATATCGTCTTATATATATTCTTTTGGATGGATTAGAGGGCCTTAAATCCACAAGAGGCAGATCCGTTACCCTTAATGCCTTATGTCCTATGGACCCAGGAGTCCAGGACCCTCATTTATGTATGTTATAGCCAGTTAGGCCTTTTGGAAGGAATGACCTATTGAAGGGGCTGGCTAGCCTTGCTAGGTGTGGAGGAAAAAAGAATGTATAACATTGGTTTATAGTTTAATTTTGGGCTTAATGTTAAAGTGTGCTACAGCCTACAGCTGGTTTTCCGTAAACAGAACACTACTGTTTGAAACATCCGCTTAGCTTATTCATAGTTGCCTTAATTTTTATCAAGGACAATATTCGAGAGTGAAGGAACTTTATAACGAAATTGCATTTCGTCCAATTGCTCTGCCTTGTCCAGAGCAGATGTCATTGGTATATCTGGTGTGATGTATACATATAGATGGTCAAGGCAATAATGATATGTTGAGTCTTCTAAGTGAATACGTGAACAAGCAGCGAGAGCTTGATCGACTATGACCTAAAAATTTTTATGTACTTGTACCAAAAAAAAAAAAAAAAAATTATGTATCAATGTATCATGAACCTTCAAGTTAACAACAATGTTCGAATGTGAATAACAAATATTTAAACTTAAAGTGTACTTCGTATTACTTTGTATATCATGATTGTCCTTGCACCATCCTTATTTTGGAACAGCAGTGACCATCACTAATTAACATTCAAGACTTTAGATGTTTATTAAGCCTTGAATCTTAAAGATGGCATCTCTGGTTAGTACGCACATGTAGTGATCCTGGATTACATTACAAGTGCTGGCTGTTTGCCTTTTTTGTTTTGATTCTCTTATTATGAGACCGTTCACCGTTATATCTAAAGTTCATGGATGACGTTGTTTGTTATGTTCTAATTTTCGACAGGTCTATATCTACAGTTGCTCCAAGTGTAGGTAGACATATATA
>CAAKMY010109447.1:0-12644 GCA_901111285.1 Corrigiola litoralis | reverse complement strand
GCATGTGGAAGTGTGGTCTCGGATCTATAGTATAAGGATACCAATTATATACCTCACGCAAGAGGTTAATTCAGATACGTGCAGCCCCCTTAATTTCTTTGGGCCCTGATATAAGTACTTTCAATAAGTAAACAACAGTCCTAGTGCTCCTCCCAGAGAACCCTGCAATATTCTTGGTATACATAACCAGGTAGTTCTTTTTTCGTCATTGTCGTTACCCATCAGTGATTTATTCCGGCCAAAAGAACGATTCAACTTACGAGAGAAAGTTGGTTTGACGCTTCTTCTTATGGTTTTTGTGAGGGGCATTGTTTTTAGGTAAGTGTAAAAGTGCATAACAGACCTCGATTCTTAGAATTGCATATCTATGTGCGAATAACTATCCCATTTGCCTGACAAAAAAGAAAAAAAACCATCCCATTTAGAAATTGTGTCCTCAGTTCATTTTTTCCGTGTAATTTGAGAGTCATTCTTAAAAGTATCTTAACTCATCTAACATAGTAGGTTTGGCTTTTAAAGATAAGAAAGCAGAGATATGTGATATTGTTTTTCCTATATGGTGATGATGAAGAGTCGTCTATAGTCTATAATGTTAATTGATGTGCAGGAAGCTATAAGGAAGCCCAAAAAACCTGGTGTAGGCTCAGGAAGAGACCCTCAGACACACTAACAGTTGCCAGTCTCTTTCCGTGATCTCACAGCATGTGTAAACATTAATCTTCACTGAATATGAAGACTGCATATGATATGCACAGCATCTTTCTTCATCCGGGTCTTATATCCAAGCCATATTTGGTTTGTCACTGTATATATAGGCCTTACAGAAAAAAGATATGTAGTTATCCTCCACCGCCGAACTTTTGTTTCTTCGATTTGGCGGTTTCTTGTTAGCTGATGTGTTTGTTAGTTCATCTTTGTTCAACTGATGCACGTTTAAACTATAGCCTTGTTCTGAACATTTTGGGATGTTCCTACTTGGATGGTTCCTCATAAATTTTCAGTTAGAATCCTTCAGTGTCAACTATGGACAGAGTAACTTGGCCGCATGCAACAACCATAGAGATTTGGAACCTATATGGACAGTATGGTGTTCCAACAATGTAGCAACATATTCTTTTTTTTTTTTTTTTTGACAAAGCTCAAGGAAAACGTTTATAAAGAATAGGCTTTTATGAATTAATGACATTAATCATATTTATATGATATGATTTAAACTTGTGAGACCCGACATTGAAGTAAAAATCACAGTATGAGTTTTCTGCCTAGTATGCTAGAAGATCTGGACTTGCATATAATATGAAGTGAGTTTGCTTCATACTCCCAAAAGGCCATAGTCGGTCCAGTTGGTTTTGCAATAATTAGGTGCTCTCCCGGGTCTCCTAACATCACAGCTGATTAGGGGGAGTATTGAATCCCCAAAATATCATGTTTGTATTCATATAATAGGTCCTAAGAATCCATAAACCAAAAAAAAAAAAAAAAGTTCCAACCCAGTATTTAGTTATCCTTTGTACAAAACACGTACTGGCTTGGTTACCCAATATTAAATCCAACTTCTTTCGCCACCATGGCGTAGTCTTACAAATATCCCAAGGCGAGGATGGACATGGACTCATAAACCTTGCATTGAGTTAAGCTTTGAACTTACAAGATCATAACGACCAATGCAAGTTTCCGAGGAGCATTCTACTTCGTCTGTATAACAGTGTTCCCACACACACATTTCTCCTGTGTTGACATTTTGCTCTGACGAAAGAACAAAGGGAATGATAACCATTCTGTCCTATCACAATGCTTGTTTACACAGCAATGACAAAAAGGAGGGAATGAAATGTCAAATCCCTTTCCTTGTTCCAGGATTTGCACATTTCGGACATGAACATGATTTGGAAAGTTGGCAAGGTTAAACAGTTCCTTGGCAAAACTCCACTCCATACAATAGTCAGCTTTAGAGTCATACAAAATTCCAACAGAAAGACTAGCCAAGTCAACAAAACAGCATGGCATTATCAGCATCAAAAGAAATGCCAAATGTTATTTACAAGCAGAATCAGAAGATTTTTCATAGAACCTACTATTCATATCCTGTAATTTAGAGATAAGATGTGAGAAATAGGCAAATCCTCCCACTAGATGCCCAGTCCAAAGCAATGGGCACCGACCAAGAGACAGGAGAGTGGGAGAAGAGGAGAGAGATGATTATGAAAAGACACTTGAATTACAACCAGAGAAGAAGCAAATCATGGCTAAAAAATGACAAGACATATCGCACAAACAAATCAATGAATAAACATGGCACGTACAGACCTATAGACTATACTAAGTAATCTAGACGCAGATATCTACTATGGAACCAACAGGGACTACCTATGTTAGTTTGCTCCATATATATCCCTTTGATTGTTGCAGGAACTTTACTCTGGGGAAAACAAAACCAGCTTTTGGTGGAATCCCACCAACAAATGAGTTCTCGTAAATTTCTTTGCATTCCTGCACCACCTGTTCGAAAAAATGCACATTTTCTCAAATCATCAAGTTTGAAGAAGAGTACTACTATACTTGAGACAATCCGGTGGGGAAAGTAGGAAACTACTAAAAAACTATCACGCAAATATGAATTAATTCCTTAAGGAAGCGTTTAGTATATGACATACGTAAAGAAAAATTTTTGACAGCACATACGGACCAACCGAGACAATGGAAATTCCAATTTCAAGGGTTTTTAAAATCTCCTGATTCATTTCATTCTAACTTTTAAACATGCTAAAAAATGTCAAACCTGTTTTTACCCTTTCAGTTTTCCTGAATGAAAAGGCATAAAAGAAGCTACAATTCTTCTTTTTAAATCAGAAAAGTGGTCATGTTTTCCTTTTTTCTCTTTCAGATGTGGGTCACGAAAAATATTTAGACGATAGAATTACCTCTTTCGCGTCCTTACGCGGTATGCCTTCACGTAAGCTCACAAGCTTCTCAACTACTTCAGGCTGCACAAGAAAACAACATAATGGTTTTTACATAGCACAAGAAGCCTGCTATAGAACAAGTCATAAATTAAACTAAATTGAGATAAATTCTTAAAGACAAGCATAAAAGTGCAACGAAATGAGCCCTTCCTCGCTTCTTCAAGAAAAATCTAGCAACCATTGTAATAATATAGTTTACCGGACAGTCAGGTTGATGCTCTAGGATATTTGTGTAGACAAGTGTGAAAGTATCGAGACTCTCAGCTGAGGCAAGCTCCCTGAGATCACCCAGTATCCTCACTCTGTTTTCAACTTTCTGTAGCAAAGAAAACATGAATGTCCAACCAAGTTTAAAATTATTTGCCTCAGGAATATTTATTACTGGAAAGTGGAAACAGATGGATCTTAGAATCACATCCTTAAGCAAGTGGAAACTTACAGATATGCTTATGTATTCCCTAAAGAAATCCATCAACACTTCCTCATCCAACCTCATCCTTTCAATAGTTTCTTCCTTAACATGGTTTTTCTGCAGAGACAAAGCAATGGAAAATATGCATGAGATAAGACCAAGCATATATACATCTGCTTGTAACATCTGATGAGCACACAGTTCCTAGACAACCTGTGTCAGTAGATGATCAACATAAACCACCACAGTTTCCTCTAAGCAAGCCTCAACAAATCTTCTGAATGATCTTTCTTCAATATACCTGCATAAAGATAGTTTGCAATGAACAAAAGTAAAGCAATTACGACGAGAATGCAGAATTACAATTCAAATCAGCATATACTTCAAGTCAATCAAACAAGAGCTAATTAAAAGGAAACCCCTAGAAGGAAGAATTAACACAATTTCATTATACCAAATAAGTTGGCCACCATTAATGAAGACCTATACCACCCAAAAAAACACAAAGCAATCGCCCAATGAATTTTTACAAGATTCATTTGATGCTGATCAAGTTCTGTATCATCGTTTCTATGATATCACCTTGAGTTACGAGGCCCATGTTATAGCAAGTGCCTAACCGAACAATCATTGCCACCAGCTTATTTAACGTCATTGCAACAAAGATTAAAATACTTGCCAAAACAGGTGTAGAAATTTCAGATTTTTCTTCTAGAATGGCCAGGTCCAGTTAAGTGCCTTTACCGGCGATGTTACTCCAACTTTCCATTCCCCTCAAGTGCCCGGGGCCTATTTGACATGGGTATGGAAACCCGAGATTCAATTTAAAGCCACAGACATAAAAATAATACATCAAATGATCCAATTCTCACAGTGAAAAAAGTACCCATGTGTAACCTTGTAGCCGAGACTGAGTAACATAATTTACCGGCAAATTTTTTTACCAGGCTATGTAACAGAGCTCAACACAGACACTTAAGCAATTAAGCATACTTGCCAAGAAACTAAAATTCTAATATATAAGTAGTACTATTTCATGGCCAAAACAGGAGTTGATGACTCCAATAGTGCCCTTTCTCAGGTTTGCCTCCCTTTGAAAAGCATGCTCAGCCGTCCCTCCACAAGTTTGTGATTACTCCAAATGAGTTTCATAGGTAACTTAATCTGAATATTTGAATTTACAATTTATAATGACGGTCTGTGAGTTAGTCTTTAATAAAGACAGCCAGACAGGCTTGATTCTTGTAGGAAGTAAATCATCAACGGTTGGGGCCTTCCTATATCACTATGTTTGGAAGGATAAGATGAGCCTTGCACTCCAGTATTATACGGCAATGACAAGTTTATTTCCTGGCTTTCGTACTCTAAATATCTTCATTTAATCAAGATGCACAACCAAATTCCAGCGAGTAAAAAAGCTTTTCACACCATACAGCTCAATTCACAGAATTAATAAATCAACAGATGTAGTAATGTGATACAGGTCAGCAGATTCTATAGCTTTTTAAACATAACTGCATTAAAAAAAATTCCAAAAAAAATTTCGTCATCAGTGAGGAAATGGTACTCACATTTTTATGTCAGTGAAGTAATCTCCAAAAGTTGCAACTAGGTACTCGGTCACCTGCCCTTCGGACCATTCTGAGACACATAAGGATGCGAAGTCAGTCATCAGAAAATGTACATTGTACATTCTTCAATAAACTCAAACATATCACAAATCAAAGACTCAGGAAAACAGGATTCTTAAAGAAGTCTAACACAAGCAGATAGAGAAAATCTAAAACATGGCAAGCTTGTGACATTAAAACAGGACATGTTGCAAACTCAAAATGTTTTGGAAGGGAAATATTCTTCATTGTTACATTGTAGTCGCTGCATTTCATAATACGAGCCCTTTGCGTCCTTCGGGATTTTGACAGTTAATTACTCTCCAATTATGTGAATACTTATTATAAAATTTTAATATGGTTGAATATACATTGGGAAATCTTATATTATACTTTTTATACTTTCTGTCCACATACTTTGAGAGGGATTACAGTCAAACTTAGACCTGGAAGAATGTTAAGACAAAATTGTGAAACAGAAGGAGCATTAGACATGCAACAATTATACAAACATTAAATCCAGGTGACACCAAGAACCAATGGCCCCATACATTCTTCATGCCATGCTGACCTTTTAAGACAATAAAGAAGACTAATTCTAGAGGCCACGTATGTTGGCTGTTGAGCGAATACTACTATGCTCTTGGCATATGATTAAGGGCCTTGTTTTTCGCATTCTTAGATTCTCTAATCAGAAGCTCTAGCAAGCCCTTTTAAGAACCAACCTCCAGTCAGCTCATTTATGTTAATCTTAAGGTCAATAGATAACTACTCATTATGGGCCCTACTGCAGAACTGAAAATTTACCATGCCTTTCAGACCTCCTGATAACTTCAAACAGAAACTACTTGAGATGAATTATAAGATAGGACAGCATGACATAAGCATTCGAAACTGACATCAAAACTACCTAAACTGAGGTACCGTACATCTGACATGTTACTACCATGTATTGGAGCATCACACTTGTATCTGGTTGATAAAAGACGGGAACAATAGATTCCACAATCAAAGCGTGAATTACAGATGGTTAAGGGTCATTAAAAAACAACATGGCTTTCAATCTGAGGTCTAAGAGCCCTGTTACCCAGGGGGTGGCTTCTCACGCGCAGAGAAAAAATGCAATTTCTATAGCTTAAGGCACATTTCAGTAAGCTTATCTCATGTAAATTTATAATACCTTTATGGTAGAGCTTGACTAGCAACTCTTGCACTCCTGGATCTTCAAATATAACAGTTACAGTTTGATGTACACCTTCCTGAGGGACATAAAGCACATTTTAGTATATCTAAGCAGCTCTTTTGAAACATCTATTGTTCTTTCTTCACGGCAACATCAGGGCTTATCCATCAGCCACAAAACACCAGCTCCCATCCCCCAACCCAAGACAACCATCAAGTAGTATGTTGCTCCACAGCAGCTTTAACAAAGACTCTGCTTCTCCCTGGCATCAAGTCCAGGAAGTGGCTGTTGAATCTAGATGCTGAGACCAGTAGACAAGTATTTTTCTGCTTGTATTCATACTACTCATTCATGAAATGCATAAATTTTTCAACAAATGTCACAAGAATTTCACGTAATTCTGCCTCTTTCTGGCAAGAACTGGAAAACATACAGGCAATCATTTCACAAAGTTACCAGACCCGTCTATAAACACCCCCAAGGCCCCAAAGAGAAAACATAGAAAGAAATGGAAAAGAACGAGAAAACGTGTACACTTAATATCTGGCAATTGGTTCTAATCAGTGAATTTCCTTCTGGACTGACTACAAACAAAACATAAGTTTATAATAGATAGTGTTTCAGAGGGGGGTAGATGGCAAGACAACCATCATTTCCTAAAAGTTGCATCACTTATCACAGAATAACCCTTTCTGCAAAGATAAGGACCAGACAGTATACATACATACTTTATACACTAACTCTATATAGGTCCAGGATGAAATACAAATGGTGAAGCCCTAAGTATATGTATGATGAACATAATTCCCACTGATTAATGTATTACTCCTATAAGGATGAATGAAACAGAATCTTTCCAGTTGCGCAATGGAGATTAACTATGACACCTGTGACTAGGTCTACATAGAACTAGGTGGACTTGGGAAATGGGATAATATAAACTCCCATTTCGTATAATGCAGGTATTGTTCTCCTACTCTGATCAGAACAAAAGAATAACTGCGATTTACCATGCAAAACATATTGGGTTTTAGAAGAGGTCCTGTAAAGATCATTTGCTGATTCAACTCCCCCTAGCTTGCATCCTGAGGCTTTAAGAGCATTTTAAATCAAACTCTAGACTCCATAATGCACAGCAAAATAAAATCCAAGAATTTAGAATAAGCACAATACTAAAACTTCTTTGCTGACATTGCTCACTGAGGTTTTCTCTTCTTCAAATAAAGGAATTGAAAAAGGACACAATTTCATATAAGTTGAGGCCGTACAAATATATCTACAGTTCTGACAAGGAGTCTTTGAGACAGAAGAACATGTCTGCATACTGCACTGCAGCGCAAAAACTGCTTCAACTTCCTTTACTCTCCCCAACAAAGGAAGAGGTCCAAACAAGAACATGTTCAATCTCAGTGATGAGAAACTAGTACTAACATATGTAAATCAAAGTTCATGGAAACAAGAAGAAATGCAAAAGATTTATTAGTAAACCTTGAATGTATGTATACATTTCATGTTCACATTGGAACACCTTGTATGTATGTATACATTTCATGTTCACATTGGAACACCTTGTATGTAGAAATGTAGCTGCCTCAATTTTGTTAAATCTCACCCTGCTATATGAAACTAGTACTAACATATGTGATATCATTTTTTGTCGTGTAACATGATAAATATTGTTCATAACTTTTGCTGTATTAAAAAAAAAAAAAAAGACTTAAAAAATTATAAAGTAAGACCATTCTAATTAAACGCATAACTACTCAAGTTAGAAAGGATGACCACTCTATTTGACGGAACTATCTGTTTTACTGAAATTTAGCATTTTAAAAGCAAAAGGGTAACTTATTCAATGAACAAAAACCCTTGACACCTGAGCTAGAGGGGTCACTCTTTAACAAATACCAGTATTTCAACTAAGAAGGACCACCTACTGAAGGAAGATGTATTCCTGTGTTCCAATAAACAAGGTGCTCCTACTATGTTTAAGTCCGAAAAACGTTCAGAATTTGAGCTCATTCTGGTCTCATGTGAAATTCCAATGCATAAGCTAATAGCTTGGGAACATTGATAATATTAACATTTTGAGAATCCAGGAACCATAACACGTAAAATGTAGCTAGCATTTTTTTTTTTTTTTGTTTTTTTCTTATGAGTTAGAACAAGGTACTACGGATTTCTGCAGGCTTTAGTAGCCCTTCAGAAAAAGAAAGTCAAACAATGTCATCCTTGCATACCGTACAGACTTAAGTTAAGAAGGGTGGTGGAGAGAAATTAACATCTTATCTCACCTTTGCAACCTCTAGAAAACCTTTGCAAGTGTCTTCAAAATTAACCTGTCATTCAGAACAAAGAGAATAATTCAACTTGAAAGCAACAACTAATATGTCTTTTAAGTTAACTGTGCAAATTTCTATATAGAAGTTTTAAAATAACTGGAACGGCAAAATAAAAATCAGATTATGTGTTTCTGGGCTACGGCTCCATCTAAGGTTAACCCGCTGGAGCCTCAAGATTTGGTTATGAACCTGAAGTGAACCGATTTATTCCAAGGGACCGGTTCTTCAACTATGAATGCTTGAAGAGCTCAAGTACTGTCAAATGTTGGAGAAATGGAACAGTTTCTTTCTTCAGCGTAATAAGACAACTATGGATGAGATTTTACCTGCTCAGCATAATTTTGCGGCAAAGCTTCCAGTGTACTGTTGCTGAGCTCCATTGCAAGATCATAGCAGCGTAAATTATTATTTATCTGTTCCACCAGTTTTACAAGCAAGTAACGAATTAAAACAATTCAGAAGCAAGCATGGCAGACAAAAAGCAACTTAAGTACAATTCACAAACCATAGCACATAGAGGTTCCAAACCGATTTCTGATGCAGGTTCTTCAAGCCTCTTCCTTTGAGCTGCTTGAAAATCATTCATTACCTGTAGAAGCAAAAGGACATGGAAAATAACTGTTAAGTAGCCAACTATGTGAAATTTAATAAACAATGTTACCACTATCAACTTGCTGTAAAGTTTCATTATATTATTTGGACGTCAACCTCAATGATAACAAGAAAGGAGCAAATAATTTCTCTTCAAATCAAGCACTGGAGAAACAAATAAGGATACGAGAGAATGAGTGCCAATAGAAGAATAATATTGCAAGACAAGCGATTTAAAAATTCTTTTAATGAACGCTAGGTAACATGGATGCACCCTTTAGACTATGTCAGAGTAGCTCTTTCACTTAAAGCTATGAACTTCGCAAGAGAGAAGAGTGAAACATGAGGCATGATTCGACAACAAGCAAACAAAACAGAATAGGCTCTAATTTAGAAGCAGTAAATGTCAGAAGTAGATTAACCAGCTTCAAACTAAGTAAAAAGGTAAAAATGAAAAGAATTCGCAGGTGGCTAGTGCAATCAGCATTGGCAAGGGTTTACAAACTGTCCAAGGAATGACCATATTCAACAAGCGGCATGCCTTGATAGCTTTATGTTTATAAGGAAAGAGAGAATTTAACTAAGCAAGGACAAGGGGATAGCACCTGAGGACTTCCAGTCCACAGAGCACAAACCTATAGAATAATGTAATATTGAACTCCTATTCAGTACATATTTCCTGAGACCATAGCCCTCACAACTAATATTGCAGTTCAAGAATTCAATTCTATTTCAATTTTTCTTCCGAAATAAACTTAAGGAGTTAGGCCACTGGTCATTCTTCCCTCGAGTAGACGAAACTCATTAATTTTTACATAATATAAAATTTCTTAGTATATAAATGAGGACGGACATCAACAGTAGATAAGTGCTCTGTAAGAAAACAGATGGTAACAGAGTGCAGCCATCACAAATAACTTCATTAACAAAAACTGCCAATACACCATACCCCCCAATCAAATATCAGAAAGTAGGTTAACCACGAAGACTCCAGCCAACTGATTCCACTCCTCTCACTCCATACACAAATAATGGCCAGCAAGCTTCAAGCTGCATTATGCAAGAGCTTCCACATATTATTCATCCTAACGCTTAAAAAGCTGTGCAAAACAGTGGACAAACTAATGATTTTCTGATGGATTTACGTATGTTAAGCAGAGACTTCCACTAAAGAAACCTTTTAACCAACAACCCCGAGAACAAATGTGAAGTTATTAATTAATTCATTAAGTTCTTAGGAAAAAAAGATACGACGTTACTGCAAGCATCCAACATCTGAAAAAGTTGTTACGATAACCCTTTATTAAAAAATCATAAAAACCCAGAGCAACACCAGGGAATTGAAATAAAAATAGGGAGCAACTAAGAAGCACCATGGAACTGCATGGTATTAGAAAAAGAGTATAGAGCACCACGGAAGTTCAGTAGAGTATTTTGAGATGTACATTATGTGCTCCATTTTCACTTGAGTCTTAGATTTAAACTTGCCTGGATAATAGCCAATGCAATCCTGTACAGCATCACATCAGTGCTATTTTCACGGACAATTTGTACTTGCTCTCCTAAAATTCGGAATAAGTCCACAGCAGCTGGTGTGTACAGCTTCCCCTCTTCCGTTTTTTTTGGTGGTTGTGTCTTGTCATTCTCCAAGATGTTCAGGTACCATTTCTTAAAACAAGAAGAATAAACGTTTTACATGTTAGCAAGGAGAGGCAGTATATACCTGATAACCTGACCATAAGGCATAAGCTAGTATATTATCTAGTACAATAGCTGACAGCAAATGCTGTGCTCTTACTCTTGTTGTAGCTTGCATTCTTTCGACATATGCATTCATTAGTGGATCCATAGATCCACTTTCGGAGCAAACTTGAGCTAACGATTCATCTACTCCGAGGTCAATCAGGTTTTGCTGATATACAACCACCCAACCAGTTACCTGCACACAAGACATGTTACAGCACAACACTCCCATGTAATATCACACAACTAAAAAGGGTCAAGAATGGAATAAGGAGATCAAATGAAAATTATAAGCCAACTAGAAAACTAAGATCATGAGCCAAACTTGAAACACGCAAATTTGGTGACGATACTAACACTTAGTTCCCAAGAAAAAAGAGAAAAATGAAGTATTAAAGTAAGATTTTGAAGCCTATACTTGCTGTCACAAAGGCTCATGTCAAAGGCCTACACCGACCTATTATTGCTTCTTTCTTATTAAACGAGATTGGTATTTAGGGTGCCAACACTCATGTTCATTGATGCTCTCCCCTATCATGTCCCCCTTTTATTTCTCCGTCCACTTCACTCCAAACTTTAAAGTCATTTACATTCCAAGGCAAGGACATACTATCTATACCTTTAAAGGAGATAATTGCAAAACTATTACAACAAGAGTAAAAAACAGCATATCTATGGATTGACTTTAGCATAAGTTTAATGAACTTTCGTATCAGACATAATCGTAATATAATCCTCTCTTTAACAAATGTATTTCCGAAAACAGTCCATATAGAGTCACTATGGGAGAGCTATAAGCTTCAAATTGCAAAAGATTAAACTTAAACCCAAAACTTCTTCAGCTCTCGTCCCTCCAGCCATGGGTCTCACGAGGACATTCAAAAATCAGCATCTCTCTATCTTTTTCTCGACCGTTTTTTTAATTCCTTGGGAGACAAGGTAATGATCGGGCCATGCCCATGCAGTCCATAACCATTTCGCTCAAACAACTCTGAAACATACACATGATATTAAATAGTTCATCGTAAATACCTTTAAGATCTCTATATTTGTAAGTTCATTTGCCTTGTCGCTGAGCAATCTAAGCATCTGAACAAATCGCTCTGTATAAAGATTGACCATGAGTTGAAATATTTCATATCTGCCATCAACAAAGAACACACATAACTGAAGATGGGATAAATAGGCACAGACATAGGCTATCTAGCAAAAAATACTCAAGAACAACAGAATGCAATACATAAAGAGTGAAGACTAGGAAGGACAATGGGAAAGAATGGATGTTCACAATAATTATGTTGATATTAAAACATTACAGAACAAGGTCAGCAAAAATTATACTCCTGATGATTGTCAGTAAACAGAGGGAAAAAATCAATATAACCCGATATGTGAAAACGATAGAGTATGATCAGCAACAATTTCATTGACAAGCAAGGTAGGAGATTTAAGGCGAAAATGTAGGTTCAGAGAAGAGAAGACTATCTTTTTTTTCCACCTCACTTAACTTAGGAAAACACTAAATGCCGTTTCTCAGAACCTCCTAAGATCCTTTACTGGTCCAGTATATCAGCATGCAGTCACCCCCGTCTAACCGACATATAAACACATAACAAGAAGGAATAGTCGTCCTTACATGTCTTGTTTATTTCAAACCTCCTCAAAAATTTCAGATATGTTGAGACTTGAGATACATTTAACAAAATTCAAAGGATAAGTCGAAGTAAGTGCAAATGTGCAATGAAAACAGTCTCATGGCTGCCTACATCTTGGACCTCCCCAAACCTCCCCCCCCCCCCCCCC
>CAAKMY010109402.1:406-32653 GCA_901111285.1 Corrigiola litoralis | reverse complement strand
TATATATATATTTTTTTTTTTTTTATCATGGTAGATGACCTTCACACTTCAAAAATTAATTTAATGGTGAGGAAAGGCCGAGCGAAAATACATTTTTAATCCTTGTTTCTCACAAAATTGTCATAAGAATTACCTCACTTAAAAATAAGTGAGCAATGCTATGTTTTAATATACGATTTTTACATACTTCCTACATAAACATTGAAACAAGTTATTCATCCTAGTACAAAATTAACTGTCAACCGTTTTTTGAACAAGAAAAACCAACGGTCATTTTATCCTGGCAAATTTTTCTTTACCTCCATTTTCATGGCGTCAATTCCTCAAAATTCCCCCGTTTCTTCCCTTCACAAACAAACCCATAATCCCTCAACTTTTCACAACATCACGAACATTTAGAAAAGCAAAGATTTCTGAAAGATCATCAAATTTTGAAGAAAATAAAAGTATGGTGAGACAAGTGAAATTATCCCTCACATTTCGATCAATCAAGCCCCATTCTAGCCCTGACCCTGATACCAAGGTTGCGAAACAACCAGATGTCGAGACGGGGTCTTCGAAAGGAGGGGGACGTTGTTGGTGTGTTTATTTGATCGTTTCTACGAATTCCCCTTTCAAGACTTACGTTGGAGTTACCATTGATTTCTCTCGCCGGTATTGTTTTTTTTACTGTTGGGTTTTTTGTATTTATTTGTTTTTTTATAAGTCGCGAATTAGTTGGCCGCATTTGACTTTTGAGGTCAGTGCTCTCGAATTTTGGACCATTAGTTTCATTAACTGTACATTAAGCTACAAGGTAGTATGGTGGATGGTCTTGAAGTAGTCACTTTTCGGTTTTAAGTGGTCCGAAGCGTTGATATAAAGGGACCACTTTAACTGAATTTGTTACTATGTCTAATTTTAAGTTAAAAATTGTCTCTTTTTATAGTTTGTGAATAGTAATCATGTTTAATTTCAAGATATCATGTTGTTATACTTGTTGCTTGGATGTAATGATAGAAAATGAAGATCAAAGTCGACATGTTTGACCTTAAAAGTCATTTATGGCGAATTAATTTGGGATGGAGGGGGTATAATTTGATGTTCATATTGCACAAAAAAGTAGTCTTTGTGTTTTTATGAGGTTATGATTTGTGTGTGTTATATTATTTATTGTTTTGTACTAGTATTTTTCCTCTTGAACTGTAAAGGATGAGAATTTGGCTGTAGAAACCTTTGTAAATGAGTTTAGAGGTGTGCAAGATTGTGAAGAGAGATTGCAACGTGGTTAATATGGTTAGTTGTGTGAATTTGGGAAGGATTGAGCTAGGTTGAGGATGGTTTGAATCTTGAAGCTGTGCTATGTTTATTGCTAGTGATGACAAGGCAAGAAAGGCGATGATTTATCGATTTTAAGACGGAGTTTGAATTGAATTGCACTCTTTAAACAAGTAAACTTTCTATGAGATTTAAACAGAAACCAAAGGACATATTAGATGCTAGTTTATGAGATGGTTATGTGTCTAGAGGTTAGAGTTGGTTGCCTGAGTGTTTTCCGAAGCTTTCCTGAAGTTTTTGGCCTAAACTAATGTGATTGTTTATTTGGAGCTTAGGTAGTCTAAGAGGGTGGAGTGAAGGAAGGGTCTATATGCAACATAGCATCAAAATCATTTTCCACATTCGTTGACAGACATGCGGATGACAAAGTAGAAAACTTTAGTAGAATGATAGCAACTGCTGTGGTTCTTTAGGTTGTTTTAATCCTTGTGGTTGTTTGTGCTTTGAGGGGCATGCGGATTAGAGAACATGTTGGTTGAGTGATATCAACAACTCTCATCCGTTTGTATTAATCCTTGTAAGGAGTCCATTTTCCGTTAGCTTCTTGTATCCGTTTTGAAGACAAATATGTGTGGGAAAACACCTCGCTCCTCATGGCTGCTTTTATAGTTATCCTGTTGTCAGTTGTTATGTTCAAGTATCTTTGTAGTAGCCTCTTCATGATTAAAGGACAATTCTGCTTAATGGTCCCCTCTCATGCCATGGCTGCTTGTGAAGTTGAACACTTGATACAGAAAATGAGGAGTCATTCCTAGTAGAAAATCATTTGGATTGTAGACGTCTGAGAAGGATTGAGCTAGGTTGAGGATAGCTTGTATCTTGAAATTGTGCTAGTTTATTGCTCGTGATGATGGCGTAAGAAGGCCTATAATTTATCGTTGTTAGACGGGTCTTGAATTGAATTGGACTCTATAATAGCTTGTTTGGTTTTGAGATGACTGGAAAGAATATGATAGGAAGAGAAGGGAAAAGAAGGGAAGAGTGAACTGCTTCCTGCAAAGCATGTAAAAAGTGTATAAGAAGAAATTAAGAACCTGATAAGGACTAATAAGTTGAGAGGTGAACGTACTGCTTATTGCACAAAGCATGCAAGGTAGCTGGTATTGACGAAGGCAGTTCCCTAGAGGTTGGTGTTGGCAAATTTGAGTATTTTCTGGAGACGTCTTTTGCCGAATTCACTGCCCTGTGTGTAGGTCCAGCTAGGGTATTTTAAAATGGTGAAATGAAGGTCTATCTGCAACAAAGCATGAAAACTATATCGCTTATTCTGTGAGGGGAATGCAGATGACAAAGTAGAAAACGTTCACAGAATGATATTTGTTGTGGTTCCTTTGTTTGTTTTAATCCTTGTGGGTTTTCGGCCAAGGAGTCTTTTTACTAATGGCCACTCGTAATCTAGTTTCAAGATTAGTATGTCTGGGGGAATTGAGAGAGATGCTAGGAATGGCTTGTCTCCATTTCTTACCTTTCAGAAGCTCTAGCTGCTGCTCGAATTATTAGTAGTTTCTTTTTGATTTCTGACTGCTTTCAAGTAACGTCTACACCCAAAAGACGAATCTATTTAAGGTTAAAAGTCCATATTTTGATTGTTATTATTTTTGTACATCCCTGGTTTCTTGCATTGAACACTTGAAAGTGTTATCTCTTATCTCTCTGTCAAAATTCTTAGGTTGGGCGTAGAACTCTGCACGTTTCTCCTGTTCATTGAGTGGATGATTGCCTGTGAGTAGTCCCTTTTGGTCTATGAAAGCGTTTACTAAGAGCTGGTGGTTTTGTGTAGTCTGAAACAACACAATGGTGAACTCAAAGGAGGTGCTAAAGCATCCAGAGCTGGAAGACCTTGGTTATGTGCTTGTATTATTCAAGGTTTCGAGAATCAGAGTGAAGGTAAATACTTTATGCAAAAACTTTAATTTTCTCGTTTTGTTATCTTCACAAACACTATACCAAAGGTAAATACTTCGTTTGTGTACGTACTAGTGTAGCAACAAGAACATCATCATTACCCCAATGAGGCGCTCCTACTCGGTGGTGGGTGAGGATGTACTTAATAGTACTTGATTTAACCATCACGAGAAATTTTGTAGAGTGGTAGAAACGCAAACAAAACTTTAACCCGACCTTTTGAAGGTTTAGGGCTTATCGCTTTGCTGGGTTATGGTGTACAATTGTACATTACTAAATATATGCGCCTTGCTGGGACTAAAGGTACCTGTTCTAAGGTGTCATTGATTCGTTTGTAGCTTGCGAGTTTGAATCAAAATGGAAGATTACTTCGAGGAAAATGCCCCGTAAGCAGAAAACTGTAGGTGAGGAGGAGCAAGAGGACACGGGCGTACGATTATTATTGCAACACAGACATGCAGCTTTGGAGAAACTGAAGTTTTCGTTTGATTTTAGTCGTTTAGCAGTGGACTGGCAATTAAGTCCCTCTTGATCTGATATTCTTGCTTCCTATCATCCTATGTTTATCCATTGTAAATAAGCTTCAATCTAATTTATTTTTATGCAAATTTGTACTGATTCCCAGTATAAACCTGATTCTTTATTTTTCTTCAACAAGCTGTTTGAGCATTGTGTCAGAAAAAGGGCATTTTTTGGTGGTTTAAGCTTTGTAATTTATGTTGCGGACTAAATTGTACTATACTACTTTGGGAGTTTTCTTTATGATTAATGAATGCTTTCTGAGATGCTGCTTCTGGAAATCACAAGTTAGGATATTTGAGAGTAAACTTTGCTGGCAACTTCCTATAGCTAGGCGTAGGTTGATACCAGAAGGTTACATGACAATTATGGATTACCAAAAACCATGTAAGAAAGGTTAATAAACTATAGCTATAATTAATAGTTAAACTCGAAGGTTATAAATTACAAAAACCGGCTTTTCGGGACGAATTTTGATTTCCCGGAAAAAGTCCGAAATTAACAAAACATGTTCATAGGGTGTATTGGAGCATAATTGAAACATGTGGCAATGTCATTCCTCTTTCTGGATAAGTTTACGGTGTGTTTAACGCTCGTTTCGAGCATGTGCATAATGGACAACATCGATGGTTTCGGCCACACCCAAGCTACTTTTTGGCAATTTTCTTTTTCCATTCTTCATTATATATGTTTAGGATGCCTCCTGCCAATTTTCGTCCGGTTCTATTTCGGAGCCGAGCCGAGGTTTTTTCGTGGGTTATATAGTCCACAAAAATCGGCTTTTTAGGACGATTTTTGATTTCCCGAAAAAAGTCCAGAAATTTACCAAGCATGTTCATAGGGTGTATTGGAGCATAATTGAAGTATGTGGCAATGCAATTCCTCTTTCTTGATAGTTTTACGGTGTGTTAAGCTCTAAGTTCGAGCATGTGCACAATAGATAAAACCGATGGTTTGAGCTACGCCAAAGCTACTTTTTGGCAAATATCTTTTTCCATTCTTCATTTTATGTATTTAGGATGCCTCATACCAATTTTCACCCGATTCTATTTCGGAACCGAGACGAGGTTTTTCCGTGAGTTATTGTCCACAAAAACCGGCTTTTTGGAACGATTTTTGATTTTTTGGAAAAAGTCCCGAAATTAACAAAGCATGTTCATAGGGTTTATTGGAGCATAATTGAAGCATGTGACAATGTCTTTCCTCCTTCTTGATAGTTTTACGATGTGTTTAGCGATCAGTTCGAGCATGTGTATAATGGACAAAACCGATAGTTTGGGCTACGCCAAATATCTTTTTTGACAATTTTTTTTGTTCCATTATTCATTATATGTGTCTTTTATACCTCCTGCCAATTTTCACCGGATTCAATTTCGGGGCCAAGAAGAGATTTTTCGTGGGTTATAATCCACAAAAAGCGACTTTTTGGGTCGGATTTTGATTTTTCGAAAAAAGTCCCGAAATTAACCAAACATCTTCATAGGGTGTATTGGATCTTAGTTGAATCATGCGAGAATGCCATTTCTCCTTCTTGATAGTTTTCCGGTGTGTTTAGCGCTCGTTACGAGCATGTGCACAATAGATAAAACCGATGGTTCGAGCTACGCCAAAACTAGATTTTGGCAAATTTTTTTCCATTCTTGATTATATGTATCTAGGATGCCTCCTTCAAATTTTCGTCCGATTCTATTTCGGAGACGAGACGAGGTTTTTTCGTGGGTTATAGTCCACAAAAACCGGCTTTTCGGGACGATTTTTGATTTTTCGGAAAAAAGTTCAGAAATTTGCCAAGCATGTTCATAGCTTCTATTGGAGCATAATTGAATCATGTGACAATGTCATTCCTCCTTCGTGATAGTTTTACAGTGTGTTTAGCGCTCGGTTCGAGCATGTGCATAATGGACAAAACCGATGGTTTGGGCTACGCCAAATTTCTTTTTTGGCAATTTTCCCGTTGCATTATTCATTTTATTTGTCTTGTATGCCTCATGCCAATTTTCGTCCGATTCTATTTCGGAGTCGAGACGTGGTTTTTTTGTGGGTTATAGTACACAAAAACCGGCTTTTTGGGGCGATTTTTGATTTTTCGGAAAAAGTCCCGAAATTAACCAAGCATGTTCATATATAGGGTGTATAAGTGTATTGGAGCATAATTGAAGCATGTGGCAATGCCCTTTCTCTTTCTTGATAGTTTTACTGTGTTTAGCAATCGTTTTGAGCATGTGCATAATGGACAAAACTGATAGTTTCGGCTACACCAAAGCTAGTTTTTGGCAATTTTATTTTTCCATTATTCATTATATGTGTTTAGGATGCCTCCTGCCACTTTTTGTCCGATTCTATTTCGGAGCCGAGATGAGAGTTTTTCGTGGGTTATAGTCTACAAAAACCGGCTCTCTGGGACGATTTTTGATTTTCCGGAAAAAGTTCAGAAATTTATCCAACATGTTCATAAGGTCTATTAGAGTATAACTGAAGCATGTGGCAATGACATTCCTCTTTCTTGATAGTGTTAAGGTGAGTTTAGCGCTCGGTTCGAGCATGTGCATAACGGACTAAACCGATTGTTTGGGCTACGCCAAAGATCTTTTTTGACATTTTTTTTTGTTGTATTTTTCATTATATGTGTCTAGGATGCCTCGTGCCAATTTTTGTCCGATTCTATTTCGGAGACGAGATGAGGTTTTTTCGTGAGTTATAGTCCATAAAAACCGACTTCTTGGTTCGATTTTTGATTTTTCAGAAAAAGTCCCGAAATTTAGCATGCATGCTCATTGGGTGTATTGGAGCATAATTGAAGCACGTGGCACTGACATTCCTCTTTCTTGGTAGTTTTACGGTGTGTTTAGTGTTTGGTTCGAGCATGTGCATAATGGACAAAACCGATGGTTTGGGCTACGACAAAGATCTTTTTTGTCAATTTTCTTATTCCATTATTCATTATATGTGTCTTGTATGTCTTCTGCCAATTTTTGTCCGATTCTATTTCAGGGACGAGACGAGGTTTTTTCGTGGGTTATAATCCACAAAAACCTTTTTTTTGGGTCGATTTTTGATTTCCTGGAAAAAGTCCCGAAATTAACCAAGCATCTTCATAGGGTGTATTGGAGCATAAATGAAGCATGTGACAATGCCATTCCTCTTCCTTGATAGTTTCACTGTGTGTTTAGCGATTGTTTCGAGCATGTGCATAATGGACAAAACTGATGGTTTCGGCTAGCTATAATTACAAGTTGTGATTAAAAAAACCAGTTGCATAATGGATAAAATCTTTTCGATCGTTTAAGTTTACCAGTTGCAAGTTGTGATTGTTGTCCAGGGTACATGACAATTGAAAAACATGAGCTCATAGTTTATGGAGAAGCTACAAAAATGTAGTAGTTCTCGTAGTGGGGAGTTAATGTGGGATTTTCCACCACTTTAGCTAGCTTATGTGATGTCTTCTCCTATATAATCGTTATCATAGACTATTATGGATGTCGAAACCTCATCTGATGTCCTAACTCTGAATTCAACAGAAAAGTGGCAAAATGCATTCTAACACTTGCAATAAACTATGTGCTCAAAAGCACGGCAAAAATTAGCTCAAGATAGCCACATAATTGATTTTGTTCATGTTATAAATTTATCAATATGAAGGAATACGATTCCTATATGCTCTAGTCATACATTTAGGGACATTATGATAATCGATTTTAAAACAACTACCACATATCTTGTTGATTGATAATCGATTTTTATCTCCGACATTGTGCGCATGCTCTATTATAAGAAAACGAAAACAAAAAAACATTGGCCAAAATCTAGTGTGTCTAAAACCCACGTCCAATGACATAAAACAATTGGTTATACTTCGGTTTTTCTGTGTCCCCTCTTCTTCCACTCAAACCTTAAACCCCCAAAAAACCCCACAAAATGAAATTCTTCATTTTTATTTTACACCCCAATTAAAATTCAATAAAGCATGAAATAAAAATCCAAGCTTTATCAATTAAATCATGATTTCTACATGCCCATGACATAAAAATCCAATCTTTATCACTATTACCAAAGAATTATGCTGACCCCAACACTTAGATGCATAACAAAGACATCAAGGTCATATATTTCACCTCTTTTTCAATTCAATTCATTTTCATCATATGCTTCTGATTTGTCACTTTTATACCCAACAATTAAAAACCCATCTTTGATTCATTACCCTTTCTCAAACCCACCTTCAGAATCCCATGAGATTGTGTCATCTTTCAGGGATTGGTTTAATACTTCAAAAAATCCATTATTTGATAGGATTTTCATGGTTTTGAGCAAGAAAAATGAGGAAGAATTGCACTTTATTACTAGGGATGATTTGGGTTTATCTGAATTGGGTTTGCACTTGAGTGAGAGTTTTGTTTTGGAGGTGCTTGATTATAGAAAAGATGATGTTTTGTCTTGCTTGAAGTTCTTTGATTGGGCAGGTAGACAACATGGTTTTAATCACACTAGAAATACTTTTGTTGCCATTTTTAAGATTATGTCTCGTGCGAAGTTGACTTCTTTGATGTTAGATTTGTTGGATACTTTTAGTAAGCAGAGGTATTTGCATAGGGTGAGGTTTAATGATATGCTTGTGATGGGGTACGCGCTTGCCGGCAAGGTCGATATTGCTTTGCAGGTGTTTGGGAGGATGAGGTTTCAAGGGCTTGATTTGGATATTGGTGCTTATAATGTGTTGTTGAATGCACTTGTTGAGGAGGGTTGCTTTGATGCGGCGAAAGTTGTGATGGAGCAGATTAGGAGGAGGGGGCATGAGAATGGGATTACTCGCGCTCTTGTGTTGAAGGGTCTGTGTAAGCAGGGTCTCTTGAAGGAAGCGGAGGAGTATTTCCGCGACTTGGTTGGTCGGGAAGTGGATGTGTCGGGGCACATGTTTGCGGTTCTTGTGAATGCCCTTTGTAAGAGTAAGAGGTTTTTGCGCGCTGGGAGGTTGATTCATGAGCTTGGGGAGAAGCAAAGTGTTCCTATGGATGAGGCTTATGGTGTTTGGATTAGGGATCTTGTGCATGCTGGTAAGTTGGATGCGGCGATGGAATTCTTCCATGAGAAGAAGTCACTTGAAGGGTATGTTCCTAAAGTTTATCGGTATAATGTGCTTATTCATAGGCTCCTCAAGGAAAATCGCCTCCAAGAGGTTTGTGATCTGGTAATGGATATGAAGGAGAGTCGAATTGTGCCCGATAAGGTGACTATGAATGCTGTGTTGTGCTTCTTTTGCAAGGCTGGAATGATGGATGTAGCCCTCGAGTTGTACAATATGCGGTCTGACTTTTCCTTTAATCCACATAGCATGGTGTATAATTATATACTAAACACATTGTGTGGAGATGGAAACACTGATGAAGCATATCGGGTTCTCAAGAGTTCAATGAGCCAGGGTTACTTTCCTGGCCCAAGGACCTTCTCAATTCTTGCCAATGCTCTTTGTAGAGAGGGTAAGCTAGATAAAATGAAGGACCTAGTCATGTTTGCCCTGGAGCGTAAATTCATGCCTGCTCACTCTACATATGAGAAATTCATTAGAGCCCTTTGTCGGGCTAAAAGGGTTGAAGATGGTTACTTGATTCATGGAGAACTAAATAGGTTGAATAGAAAGTCTAGTGAAAATACATATGCATACTTAATTTGTGCCTTCAATAAGGCAAGCAGGGGAGACCTTGCCGCTAGACTTCTCGTTGAAATGCAAGAGAAAGGTCATAAACCTTCTCCTAAACTCTTTAAGGATGTTGTCCTTTGCGTATCTGAAATGGAGGACGAAAAGCCGTTTCTGCAGTTGCTGGAGATGCAGTTATCTCGCTTTGGACATGACGTGCATTCTTATGGTTACTTCATTTATGGGGCTGGGCACGCCAGAAAAGCTGAGCTTGGGAGAGCTGTTTATAATATGATGGAGAAATATGACGTTGTCCCTGATTTGAGCTCAGAGATCTTTATGCTGCAGTGTTACCTGAAGAGCGACCGGATAGCTGATGCACTGAACTTTTTTGATGATGTTAGTAGAAGAAGAAGGTTAGGGAGGAAACTGTATAGTTCCATGGTGGTCGGCCTTTGCATAGCCGGGAAATCAGACTTTGCGTCTGCAATAATGAGGGAAGCGAGAAAAAACAGAGTGACCCCAAGTCTGCAGTGTTATGAGGAGCTTATGAAGCTGTATTGTTCAGAAAATAAGTTTGATGAGGCTGTTAGAATGATAAATGACATGGAGAAAGCTGGGCGTAAAATTACATCTTTTATTGGCAATTGTCTTTTGTTGTATTCGCTGCATTCTAAGGATGTATACCAGGCATGGCTTCGGTCAAGAGATGTATCCGATGAGGAAAGCTCAATACTTGGACATCTGCTTGCTGTGTTTTCAGGCCACATAAGGGGGGATTCTGAGGTTGAAGACTTGGAAGAACTTATTCAGAAGTGTTTTCCTCTTGACACATACTCTTACAACATGTTGTTGAGAAGATTAAGCATCGATCACATAGATAGAGCCGTTCAATTGTTCAAGCGGTTGAGTCAGAAAGGCATTGAACCAAATCGATGGACTTATGATATTATTGTTCATGGCCTTTACAGGCATGGTCGAATTGCTGAAGGGGACCTATGGGCGCAAGAAATGCTCCGGCGAGGGTTTTCCCCAAATGAATGCACCCAATTGTTAGTTTGACACGGAGTTACGTAGTCAGACATTGTTTAAGAACAGGTAACAACACAGATTTTTTTTTTATATATATATTTTCAAGTTCACTTTAGATTGTTTTGGTAAGCCATGGCGTTCTATAGTTGTTTTTCTCTCTTTAAGTTTTTCTTTTGATTTTTGATTGTGTGCTTTACAATTTAAGCATCCTTTATAAAAACAGTAACACCTGCACTATGTACTTCTGGATGAAACGTTATATACTGATTGATCAAAATCATGATCTACTGATTCTTAAGTTATCATTATTATTGCTTCCCTTATTATTGTAATCTATGATTCTGTAGTTGCACCCATTTTCTATCAATAACTTAATATTTAAGTTCTAGTTTATCATACAAAGATACTCCACTTTTTTTCATCACATGTTCCTACTGCTCAAAAGGCACTTTGTTGTGGTAATCAGTTAGCCCTTGGGTAGCGGTAGTGATCGGACTAACTTGTGGAGAAACATTTTACGGTTACTTTGATAGTCATCATGTATTTAAACCGTATTGCCATCAGGTAGAGGCTGTTCTGATGGCCAATATAGATGAATGTTGGTGCCATGACAGTATTTTGATCAGTGGAATTCAGAAGGGTAGAGATAACAGTAGCTAAAGCATTTAGACCCTGGAGATTAGCCATAAGGCGAGAGGAAAAAAAAAAAAAACTGCTCATCTAAAGAAATATCTATATACATTTTTGTAGAATATCTATTAGATCTTTGAATTTTTGTAATCTTCCATTATAATTATGCATCACACTTGAAAAGGAGCTATAAAACTTGTGTTGCTCTTTTCAGAAAAAAACTTTTTGAGGGACAATATTTTAATTAAGTGCTTGAAGCAGATAATATCAATGTACTCCCTAGGTTTTTCTATTGTAGTTCTCACTTTTCAAGGTGGTCACTTTGATCATGAATATCTTGTATAATATGTAAGTACAAATCATGAAATTATAAAATTCTTAAAGCTTTCTTCGATACGAATTCGATGATTCAATTTTTAGATCTTTACTCAACCTTTTCTTGTCTTATATTGAAAATCAATGCTTCACCAGTTCACCTTGATATTTGAAAACAACAATTTATAAAAACAGTGGCAATTTTAAATGAGTAGTGAAAAAAGGAGTGATGGAAACTTGTAATATTCTAACCCTTGTACTAAAGCATAGTGAAGGGAAGGAAATGTGGTGAACGGCTGAACGCTGACATAAGGATATGTTAAATAATAAAAGAATCTTTTATTATTATTTTTGGACGAGCTAGAGAAAGGAAATTCCTTACTAGAATAAGAACCTCACTGCACTGTCAAATTAGTAAAGGGCTGTATGTGTCTGGTAAGGTCAAGATGAGGCAACTTGTAGTACCACTGTCAAACCCAATTTCACCTAGGCATTACTTGATTCATCTCACTACTGGAGCATTTAGGTGTCCTGTTTTTAACTTGATCAAACTGTTGCAGGATTTGTAGCATCATTCATGTATTTTATTTCCAATTAGAGATCCCTCTTGCGTTATTCTAAACTATTTTCTATGTATTTATTTTGTCTATAGTTTGATACTTTGATCATATATTTAGTAAAACTTCATTCTAAGTACTAGAATCTTGTGGATGTGCACATGCTTAATTGGCAAACATTCAGTTAAATAACATTCCTTTATCTTTGAGTTGCACAATTTTAGTTTTAGCAAGTTCTTCTTGCAAAAAACTTCAAAGGTATTCCTTAATTGCTGCCATTCGAGCCACTATGCAGTTATGCACCATGTCATTATAATTTATCGGTAACTCTTAATGATCATGTTGTCTGAGATGTGATATCATGAGAACTTGGAAGAATTTAATGTTTAATTGGAAATTTACCCTTCTTTTTTCCCGTGACTTCAAACTTCAAAGTCATAAGTAACAGTTCAAAATCAAAAGCAAAAGAAAATAAAGGAAGAACCCTTTCTCCTAGTATGCCATATCAATAATTACCTTACAATAACTTATGCTATGAGCTATCTAATAGAGATTGACTACTGTTTAGACCCTTGATGTGAATATATTGCAGTGGGTTCAAGTCAAAGGCCCTGGTCTGCACCTGCCTCTCTAGTAATCCATTATACCTCCATCTTTTCTGACATTGTAATACGATATCCATCTGTAGATTCCTCCTTTTTCCTCTTTTTATATTCCTTTGGGCTGTTGGGTTATTGGTATTGTAGAAGATCACCAAGTCCTGTTAGTCTGGTCGTCTGATGTTGGAATAGAGAGGAGGGCTATTGGTTTGCTATGATTTGGTTTGAGAACCTGAAGCTGAGAAATTTTGAGTTTAGGTGTTCCTATTAAATTGGCTGTGGCCTGGTCTATCAGCACCTCATTCCTGTGACACAAGATAGAAATAAGTATGACATTTAGTGGAATACTTCAGATTTTATAGTTCAGATAAATGCTCCATCCATGAATGTAAATTTTTGTCAAATGATTTCTTCATGTAGTAAAACTTGCAGCTACTATTCCATCATTATTTCTAGAAGCATGAAAATCTACTTATAAACATTATTCTTTGTACTCTGGGTGCTTTCCTTGGGATTCTGAGCAAAAGTTGGGAGTTCAAATGGTAGTGCACCCACACGACAACACCACCAGCCTTGAGGTTGGGGGTTGCTTGCTCAACCCCCTCATTTTTTCAATTGACTGACTGATGCTGGTATCTGTGGTGATGTGGGCTAGTTTGCCATCTTCCTCTCCTCAGGCCTAAGAGCCGGATTTGGCCAATATCTAATTCTTTTGCGCCTTGGGCTGTTTTCACATTCTCTTAAAACATTTTTGCTGGTGTTTTATTTTCTAAAGGAAAGTCAATTCTGTCGCTTTAAAATTTCTTTCTGTGTAGAGCTCACTCCCGAGTCCCGTCTGTAGCAGCACCATTTGGGAAGATTAAACTTGATTCTGTCATTTGTCTCGAAGTTCTCTCCTGATTTGATTGTAAATGTTTCTAATTCATCAGAATTCCAAAACTTTGGACATCTTTTCTTAAGACTATAACATGAAAGAGAATAGGACTCCACATCATTGTTTCTTCGCTGTTGTACACATTTTCCTTCACTTCTGTTGTTGCTGGCTTGCTGCTGCTGCTTGTAATTTCCATGACTGCTGACTGCTGTACGTGGATGTTGATCACCCTCCCACCTTGTCTTTTCTCCCCCCCCCCTTGAATCTTGCTTATGTCATGCCTGTATCACCACTATGCTATGTCTGTCTTTGTCCCAATTTGAGATATTTGATTTGCATCTTATCGAATTGATTGTCTACCCCCATTAACTTATCTCATATCTGTCTCAAAACCACAAGGTTCAAAGGAGCTCGGATCGTTATCTCTTTCAAGCTGTTGCTTTTGTAAGCAGAATGATGGCTTATTAGACACTGGCAATATCTCTAATCTCAACCTTGGGCGTTCTGTAGAGTAGCTTGCACATTGTTTAGGTGGGTTAGCTGGACTCATGTTCAGAGTTTTCTAAGGATAAATTTCCTTATCCTGATCCAAATCCTATCCTTCGACAAAAATCGTGTTAATTCTGGTTTCTTTGGAAGTTGTAAACTGATTTGTGTCCTTTGAGATTTTTTTTTTAATTCTTGAAGGCAACTGCCTAAGAATTTATTTGTTTTTTGAGGGTGCCAGAGAAACTTAGTTAATATTTTGGAAGCAAGACTATCAGAAGCAGATGAGTGTTGTAATTGCTTATGTTTTTATTTATTCCTATCTCTCTATTTTGGAAAGTACTTAGCTTAGCTGCAATACTTCTTGGTAATTGCTTTGTCTGATTACCTGAATCTGAACTTTAGATTTCAGGTATACCGAATGAATTAGAAGGTCTAATAGCCTTTGTTGGAGGAAGCGCTTTGGCATGTTGAGTTAATTACCAGTCAGGTCTCTTGCCTGATAGTAGAGGACTCCTTCATCCAAGTCTGGACGGTGAACGCTGCTCAAAACTTGTTCTACATCAGCAGAAGGGTATATAATTACAAGACTCCTTCGCTTGTCACATGCTGTCTGGGAAAAATTTAGACTTGGCACATTTTTGAAGCTCTTCATGAGTATCCAGATGGGTTCAAGTACATATGCTCTTTTATTTATCATGGTCTAAACTTGTTACGGGGGCTGGCAATGGCTCATGATCATCAAATTATTACCACTTAGACCGGAATGCAGACTGAACTGGTGTCTCATCGTGGCGTCTGATCATTCTTCTCCTACATCACATTTCTTCTTCTGAAATGTTGCGTAAACTTTGAGCTTATCTGCGGGTGGTTTTCAATTGTCCTACAGGTCATCACATACTGGCTGTACTAGTCGTCAACTCTGTCTGGATGCTATTTTTGGTTATGATGTCAGAATGAGAACATTCTCTGTGACAGCTGACACGCTTAGTTTGTTGTATCACTATCAGGTTGACCCATTCTTGTTTCCAACTCCCTAGCATCAGGAGATCTATTCTTTAAATGTTCATCCATTACTTTAGTTGGTCCTTTTTCGAAGCTATACATATAGCAATAACAGACTGCTGAAGAGGCTAATACAGTTCGTTGGAAGAAGAAAATGAGCTGTTCGAAGCATTGTTTAGTTGAAATAGAATTGTATAATTGGCTTGCTTATTCTTCAGGTGATTTTGTTTGTCTCAGGTCTCTTAAGAAAGAGAATGTAAATTAGAATTTCATACAAATAATTTTGTTTGGCAATAATATTTTGCCCATATCTGGAAATTGTCTACTTTCTGTGGCAATATGGCAGCAATATTGGATTTCTCGGAGAATAAGAACATGATCCTTTTAGAATGTCTCCTGCGTTAACCCAAAGAATGGCTAAGCTTTTGTCTTCTGTTTTAACCCAAACAAGACGAGTAAGCTATGATTTGACTAGTTTCGAATTGAATAGCTGACTATGACTTTTCTGCTTTGCTCAATGTGAACAAGACCAAACTTAATGGTCACTGCTTTGCTACATTAGCAATAATTTCTTGGGTTTTCAATGTATCAAGAGTTACATGTGGTAATTTTCTTTGGCATCACCATCTTGACTTGCAGAAACCATTCCACTACAATTTCACAGAAGTCTTATATAAGTAATACTTTTTGTTTAATTAGACAAATTTCACTTCACAAATCAAAATGGTCACCCACAATTAGAAGGGGCCATTCATAGTATTAAAATGACCATTCCTTATTTTTTGGTTAGAAATATTACTGTTCACAATATTGACGGTAACTTAAATTTCGCTCCAATTCCCCCTACCATTATATATTAATCGTAATGGACTCTATACATATTTACAAAAAAAAAAAAAATCATATCAAAAAAGCTTTTTGATTATTTGTGAATGTCTTACTCATCTCTGATTTTTTTTATTTTTCTAACCAAATAGTCAAACCAAGTAACTTAACGCGCTCCTCGTTAACTCAACCCGCTATCCACTACCCGCTCCCCACTGTTTACCAAACATAGCCAAAATCAATTCTTATTTTCTTTTAGAAAAAACTATTGAAATGGGTTTATTTTTGTACATGGAGTACAGGTACTTAATGACTTCCACCAACACCTACAAACTATGGGATTCAATTCAGTGAAGGGCACCCCACACACACTACTATCCCAACCCCAAAGGCACCAACCTTCCTTTTTTCCACCCACAAACCACCTTTTTCTCTGTAACACACCACACAAAAAACAACAAAAAGATTCAATCTTTCCAACTCTTCCACAATCCCCATGAAATAACAAGCATAAATCCCTTAAACCCCATCATTAAGATTTAACCTTTGATGGGTTATCTCTCTTGCAAAGCTCAATCTTCCATAGATGTCTCAAACTCACCAAAACCAACCAAACATCACAAAAATCCCCATGAAAAACCAATAAAGATTGAGTCTTTTGACTACCATGATCTTGATTTAGCAACTAATCATTTTTCTGATCAAAAGTTGCTTGGTAGAGGTAGCCATGGCCTTGTTTACAAGGCTGTTCTTCCTTCTGGCCGTCTTGTGGCTGTCAAGAAGCCCTCTAGGAAGCAACTTCCTGCAAATTGTGATGAATTTGAGAATGAAATTATGATTTTGTCTAGCTTAAATAGTCCAATGTTTGTGAATTTAGTTGGTTATACTAATAATGATCATGAAAGTTTGAAGAATGCTGATAGTAGGTTGCTTGTTGTTGAGTTTATGTGTAATGGTACTTTATATGATGCTTTACATAAGAGTTCCAAGCTTCCATCTTGGGGGCGTAGGATTAGATTAGCTTTACAGACTGCTAAAGCTGTTGATACCCTTCATTCACAGCATCCACCTGTGATTCATAGGGATATAAAGTCTGCTAATGTGTTGCTTGATAGGAGTTATAATGCTAGATTGGGTGATTTTGGGCTTGCATTGAGGTGCCATGTGGATGATTTTAAGCTTAAGTCAACTCCTCCTGCTGGTACAATTGGGTACTTGGATCCATGTTATGTGACCCCTGATAATCTGAGTACTAAGACTGATGTGTTTAGTTTTGGGATTTTGTTGTTGGAGATTATAAGTGGGAGGAAGGCTATTGATATTGGCCATTCACCACCTTCCATTGTGGATTGGGCTATCCCTTTGGTGAGGAAAGGGAAGCTTTTAGGTGTGTTTGATCCTCGGATCCCTCCGCCGAAGGATCCTATGGTTAGGAAGCAATTGGCCGTGATTGCGGCGAAATGTGTGAGGTCTAATAGGGAGAGGAGGCCTTCAATGAAGGAGGTTGTTGAGGCTCTTGATAGGTTGTGCAAGTTGGTGCCGTTGCATTCGTGGAGCGGGTTGACGAATCCGTGCTTGATGGTGGAGAATGTAGGGCAACCGGTTGGGTCGGCGAATGGTAGTTTGAGTTCGAGGTTGAGGGGGTTGGAGTGTGGGGATTTTGATGATGTGGATGGTAAGTTTGCCAAGCCGTTGAAGAACTCGAGAAGGGTGTATTCAGATTTGGGTATTAGAAACAATTTGATGGATTTGATGGCAGAACCTGACTTGGCGTCCGAGTATGGAGGGGAGGATGAAGGTGAGCGCGAATTACAGCCAGCTATCCGCGGTTCAAGTTTTAGAATTGCGAGTGAAAGGTATGGCGGAAAGGGCAGGGCTCAGTCTGTTGTTCGTTTTAATGATGGTGGAGGTCTTCTTCAGTTGCGGAAGAGTATATTGGAGAGTAAAAGATCGCAGATTGGTCTGTGAGACTAGAGTTATCGCAATTCGCAAGTGGCTACATCAAACTCGATGTCATTTGCCGGCTATTATCAGGGTTGCTTGGGGTGCAGCTCAAGAGTGTAACTGTGTAAGCTATAACATGAGGATTATTCAGTCTTCATTTGTTTCTTCGTTAAATGTGAAAATGTTCATTGTTCACTTAGGTAGCCTGTTCATTCAAGTGTTGATAGATTTATTTCCATTTATAGTTTTTTTTTTTCCAAAAGAAGTGGTGAACACTTCATTTGAGGATCCATGGTTGAGTTGCTGTACAGCATGTTTCACATTGTCTCATCAAAGGCTAGAAGCTATAGGGTGTGATGTGAATGTGTCATTATTGTAATCAGTCTTTTTGTAGAATGAACCAGCTCATGTTCTATTCGTCTTGGTATATGAATAGAATGAAATTTCGAACATCTTAACGATTTTCAGCTTTCTATATAATGCCTATACTAACATGTTAATGTTGGCAGGAAACTCGTACATATTTATATATCTACTGTCGCAGATAGATGAGTTCCTATCTTAAGAATCTTACCAATTCAAAGATTCATGGCAGATGGATCCTAGTAGTACTATGATTAGTCTTCACTCTTCAGCTTGTATTGATGAACTCTCTGCTGTCATTGTTTGTTATCCAATGAAGGCAATTATTAGTCAAATTCGATTTGCCTCATAAAGTATAGTTTAGTCATGATTGAACAAAGATCGGTAGTCTCATTCTGGAAGTTTTATCCTTAAGAAGTAACTCTATGGCCAATAGTTAAGATATTACTAGCAACCAGCATTATGTTTTTTTTTTTGGTGATCAGCAACCAGCATTATGTGAGGAGATCATACCACGTTTCCTCCAATCAACGCTTCACAGCTCATTTCTATCCATAGTCACGTGCTTATCCTTATGGATTTGTGTGGTGTAAAATGCACTCATACATGAAATTATGAGGTTCTCCGTATATGTCATTAGTTAGTTATTCCATTGGCTGATTTCTCTTCTATACGGAGTATTATAGTTAGGTTTAGTAAAGCCTAAGCAATGTTTATGTTTCCTTTTCTTTCCCAAACTTCATTTTTTGGGTATATTGGAGTAGTTAAAGTTGTAGTCTCGTGGGTGGCACAATAAGGAGTGATATACACCCTCAATTTTTCGTCAATTATTAGACCAATTTTGTTCCTCACTTTCTGAATTTAAATTGACCAAGTGTAAGTTGGTGACACTTCAAAAGTTCAGATGATTTTTTTTTTTTTTTGGTGCAAAAGTTTAGATGATAAATGCAACAGCCAACAGGAGAAGACATTACTAAATTGAGCAAATTGTGCCACTGTTTGAAAAAGTTGTGCATCTTATGCTTTCTCTCAATATGTTAAGCACAATCAATAAAGTGAAGTGCAACTATTAGTAGGGGGCAACTTTTGCATGATTGATGGAATAAAAATATCTGGCATGGATAGAATTAAACGAGAAAAAGTCAAAAGTACACAATTTTCACCTTTGGCTCTAGAGGGTAGTTTGCTTTTTTGTCAACATTTCAATTGGCTTTTCTTTGTTGAACTCTTCTTGGTAAAGCATTAAGCCGTAGTGATTTTGTCAAGAATCTTGTCTTACTTGATGTTTCTGAAGTCCTTCACAAAGAAATGGATAAAATTTCAGCAAGGAACTGTCATTTTGTATTGTTTAGATGTCACGAGTGAGACATCTCATATTTGAATCTGAATCTCATGCATTTTTTTTCAAATGTGCTAACTGCCCTTCTTGGATTTTATTCTGTATTGTCAACCACAACAAAGATTGAATCGAGTAAATAAATTGTATATGAATCCGCAGGTTATGCTTCTCACTTATTGTTGTTTTCTTTCTCCATTGCTAATGCAGTGAAAAGTTACATTGATTTTAGACTTTTGAGTGTAATTTACCCCCACATTTGAAGTTGACAAGTGTTGTTTCATATGTCAACATATAAAAATGCATTAGCTTAGAATTTTTAGTATGAAAACATATTGGCCGAGGCCTCAATTGAGGACTCTAGCGGGGGTATCCTCCATGTTCCCGAACAACTTTTGTCATGGTATATTGGGCTTTCTCCAACTCAACATCAGCCTTAAGCTTAACTGTTGAGCTGGTAGCACCCTACATTAATTTGGGCCAATTTGACCTCATCGTTGTATACAGTCGAGTATAGGCATTCTTCATAAAGAATTTTGTCATCAGCATTACATACTGGACCATGTGCATGAAATGGCTCATATCATGTTTATGCTGGTTTTAAAGGTCATAACTTGATTCCTGCTGGACTTTTGGACAGTCGAGGATGTACATTCCCTTCCCAGGACAAACATACTACCAAATCATTATATTTATACTTTCCAATCTCAACAGACTACGACTGTAACATTCCAATGTTAACAGCTTACAGACAACATTGTGTACAGATGACAATGTACAGTTCCCTCACTGCTAAGCACATTCCTGAGTTGCATTGGAACTATGGGTGTCACAGTAATCAGACTATACACACTAATATGTTCAAGTACACTAATGTAGTCTGGTAATTTGTAAACCTGCATATCTACATTGTGTTGGCTGTTTGACGTCTACAGCAGCATTATCGAGGTGTCATCGCTAAATTCTGAAGGCGTTTGATCTGAGATAGTATTAGTTTCCAAAGCGAAAAATGTGACCTGAAGAAGCGAACTCTCAGTAGCCTTTTGGATCCTTCTCTAATGAACTCCACGTCCTTTGTGACATCATGCTTCATAGCTTCAGTGTCATCAAGCAATGCCAGTGACATGGAACCCTTGGACTCCAGGTTTTTGATCCAACCACGCAGTAAATAGTTCACCACCTGAATATACCATGGATGATATGAGAAACATTACGGAACGGTCTGTATAAAGGGAAGGCTGAAATGTTCAGTTTCAATCAGGAGGGATATGCTAACCGCGGTACACATATTTAACAGCAATATTTCTACAATCTAGTGCCACATTTCGAGCTAGCTCGTATCGTTTTACTTAGCAAAGGGTGTCCACAATGGCGATCTCAAACTTCTATGTCTACATGAGCTTAAAATGAAAAAATCAACAACAGGTCAAACTTATTCTGTTAAAACTCCCTCAGGCTTCAGTGACATTCTCAACAATTACTGCAGTCTGTAGAATAAGGTTCAGTAATGATATTCTCAAACAAAAGAAACTCAAATTTATTGATCCCCTCTAATTAGCTGAAATTTGAAGCTTCAGAGACATTCTGTGGACAACAATAAGACAACTACCATGATGGAAAATGGAATTAGGCAGAGTGTTTATGAACTTCTGATGGATGAGTCAGCGAGGTATTTTGGTTTCTTCAGTAGTTTTTAAGGAAAAAAAAAAAAAACACAACCATGCCAAACTTGTCACTCAAGATGTTACCAGAGTTCATACAAGTGTTTGATAGTATCCTAAATATGTGCATGAATTTCAACTTTCTATAACATTAGTTTTCTACTTTGAGCATCCAGTATCTATGCTTCTATGAGAAATGAATACCACTTGCATACCTCAGGGACTTCATCATGAGGGCAATGACCTGCAGGGCTAATTTCATAATATGGAGCTTCAGGAAGTTGCCTCTTTACCTCTTGACCCCATAAAGGCTTCACCCATGGATCCTCTTTCCCATACATGAGACATATGGGAACTTTGCTCTCTCGACATCTAAAAAATCACGAGACTGATGGTCCTCAGACTTGAACCAACAAAAGAAACTGTAGGCACGTAAAATGCATGATATTTTTGTGATGGTACCTACCTCAATAACGATTCGTTGAAAGAGAGTTTCCCTGCTGGGGCACACATAATTGAGGCAAATGCTGCTGCCGCAGCAGGATGTTGTGTTATCTCAATTATCTGAGAAAAGACACTATCAACATCTGTTGTATGGTCAGCATAGACCTGCCTCAGAACAGTTGCTATAGTTTCAGGATCACTCATTTTCTGCCAACTACAACAAGAAATGGCACGTTTCAGCTCACATAAGAAACAGTCAATAGTTTTCCGATCATAAAATGCACTCATGCTCCACAGAGGTGGGGAGTTGCATAGAGTTATGAGGCTATGCTTACACTATCTCTGTAAGTTTGATCACATTAGCAGGTAGAGGAAATGTTCCAGACCATGGAAACATCCTGGATAGCAAAGGAGATCTTACAGGATTGGGAAGAAAACCCCAAAAAGGTGTAGCATTCAGTAGCGTGACACCCTTCACCAATTCAGGGTTGCATGCTGCAATATAGGTTGCAACATATCCTCCCAGCGAATTCCCAACAACATAAACCGGTTCACCAACAACCTGCAACCATTTATGTAGGATTGTTTACATAACGTCACTACAGACTAAAACATGTCAGTAAAAGGCTACCATACCAAGAATTAGAAGCATCAGACGATATAAAGACAACTATACATTCAGAAGTTCAAGGCAAGAGGCAAGAGCAGTACGCCAAGTCAATGAGAAGGAAATGTGTATGGGTTAAGGTATACAAAATTAGAGCTTTGGTAGTACATAGCAATCTGAGAGAACATTACCTCCTCGATAAAGTAGCGAACTTGGTCCCTCCATAGATCAACAGAATAAACAAGCTCTTCTGCCCAAGGCTCGGTTTTGTCTCCAAAACCCCATGTATGATTCTTTTGTTCAGACACAATGACTTCACTAGACAATGGAGCAGGATCTTCAATAGGTAGCGACTTGCCTTGGCCAAGAAAGTCCAAAGCCCAAACTCTATAATCACGCCCTAGATCCTTCAGTTGCTTTTCATAGTGAAAGCTGCCAACACCAAAACCAGGAAGGAATAATATTGAAGGGGAATTGACATTCTCACACCCAGCTTTCTCATAGTGCACATTAAGCTTGGGCTTCCACTCCCAGTAATAACTACTTATGGGAGCACTAGACTCGCCATTTGGTTCATCTGGCAGTGCAGGGATCAGAACCTTTGGTACCATTGAGTCGCCAGTAGCTGAAACATCTTCCAGACCTTGTCCTTCACCAACCACTGTACCACCATAACTATCATTGTAGGCTCTTCCAGGAGCAACCTGAAGACTCCGAACGGTGTTGAATGACCGCGACGCTTCTGTCTGATTAGAATTCCTTGCAAAGTAATGCTTCCCTGTATAATTACCCGATGATCCACATGTACAACTACTTATACTACATAACACTTGCTGCTTTCTGTCTAAATAAGGCTGCAGTCCATTAGAGCTATTTCTTTTTTCTACCAGCTGTAATCGTACATGAAAAGGTGCTGAATGGTACAGAAGAACTTCCATGCCAAAAGAAAAACCCTTCTGCAATAAGCAAAGTGCAAAAACACAGATGAAGCGCAAAACTGGTAGTATGAATTTGGTTTTAAGGAAACATCTGAAGGGAATAAAGGATCATCAATAAGGCATAACAAATAGTTTGCAAAGCCCAAAAATGCCGATTTCAGAAACAAGGATCATCAATGTGTCCTATTCATTTCACCTAAGTACCTGAGTTGGACACTCTATACTCCGACAAGGTATGAACACTCAACTTTTCACTTATAAGCCAAAAATAGCTATTATCCGAGTCTCAGTTACATAACTTGAATCCCATTATTTCATAAATCGAATTGCAACTCGAGAGATAAAAAAGGTTCATTATTTCATGAATCATAATTAAACACCCCCCCCCCCTTCTTTTGTTTAGTAGTTGAGCTACAAAGGTCGATCTAGTGGAGATTCGAACCCCTCTCTTCCGATCAAAACCTCCCAAAGACTTTACCAGCTTAGCGAAATTAATAATAATAACACAATCACAATTTTCTACTCCTAATATGACACCACCACAACAACCACCACCTAGTATAAATGTCTAAAATCCAACTTGTATTACAATTCATTACAAACTGGCTGAGTCATATATTATGTAAATGAGCAGCAAAAGAAAGGTAGAAAACACAAGATCAACAAATAAATACTTAGTGGATAAGATCAAATTGAATATAATATTTGAACATGGCAAATAAACAAATCAAAACCCACTAAGTCTGCGCAATACTTAATTAAGAAAACCCTTTGTATCGAGAGAAGATGCTCCTAATCATATGCAGTGTTTCTGAAACATAAAGAAAGCAGAAAACAGCTACTAATACTATCATAAGAAGTTACCTCTTAAACAAATTTGTGCTGAAAATAAGTGAAAGAGGAGATCATGAGAGTTGGAATTTGCTCATAAGAGTTTGGTTCAGATTGTTTAAGAGAGAGAAATAGAGAAATGCAGATTGCTTGAGAAGTTTGAGGAACCAGTTAAAAGGACACAACAGCTGGTATTGTGTCCCACCTTCGGAAGTTTTTCGAAAATGAGTTAAACGAGTTGCTTCATGTCACTATCACACACAACAATAGTAACTACTTTTGGCGGTAAATTTTTTTGTTAGAGGAGGTCGTTAAGAGTAGTTAGGTAAAGTACGTAGACCCTCTAAACAAAGGTAAAGTACGTAGATAAACTAGGACCTGTACTGTTACATTAAGATAAAATAAAAAATGAAGATATTATTATGAAAACATAAGTGAAATTCATAAAAAACTTGAAGAAGTAAAAAAAGTTAAGAAACATAAGAATTTTTTTATTAAAAAAATATAATTTATCTCAATGAATTGAGATTTTAGAGTGGATTGTTGACTTATTGTTAGTTCTCGAGTCGAGACCAATAATTTATATCCAAAATGGCCATCTTGTAATGGTTATTTTATGGATCGATGCATCCTTATGCGCAAAGTGGTTCCGTTCATCTAAATTTGACCAAAGTGGCCATCACGGCTTAGTTAGATGCCAAGTCTCACAAATCTATTCAAAAGGCTTTCCCTTTCAAAGAAAAAACTTAACAAAGGAGAAAGAAGTTATTCTCACGCAAAAGCATAAAAATGCATGGTTTTCATAGTCTCGTAAACATATTGACAAAAATGAACATCAATTCCAACCTTTTCTTATGGTCTTGCTAAATCTGTAGTCGACTAAAAGTTGGACAACACAAAGTAATTAGATCCAAGAAGGCGTGGTTTAATTTGAGCCGTTGGATTATATTAGACGGATGGATGAAATGTGGATCATTCGACGAAATGTCTTATTGCAATAGCGTCGTACTAGGGACTCTTTGCTTAGTTGATCGTGGAGCTACTAATTTTCAATGATATACAAGAAAAAAAAAAAAACAAAGATGAAAGCACTTAGGTTTTTTGATACATTTTGCTAGTATGGTCTCTGCTAAATTTGAATTACTAGGGGTAAGACTGTGTACATTTTGGATCGTGTAAGATAAGTCGTCGAATGCTTAAGACAATTCGTCATATTGGATCGTGTAAGACTGTGTACATACTTAATTAAGCTAGTCAGTACAATGATCTTGCCAAAGAGCTGAATTGAACCAGAGTTACTTGCGAATGGCTGTTTTGTGGCGAGCTATACTTGCAACGATTGTCATTGTAACGTTGGCAAAGTCAGCAAATGGATCGGAAGATGTAGAAAACTGATCTGATGAGTACACATTACGAAATCATTTAGTGTAACTGTATATTTTTTATGTTCACTAGTGATTGGGATTTTGGAAATCACAACTTTACATTGTTTAGGCTTTGCTTTGCAAAAACTCTTGATAATCCAAATGATACATATGCAACTAGCTATGCCGAACAATTGAGTACATACAGGTGAGAGTGTGAGACAATATATCTCTTTCGTTACCTAAGGTAGTTTCTACTTGTAAGCGCACCATGTACTGCATGCTTGCAGTACCTCCAGTCAAGCTGACAGTTCCATCATTTTATATATTAAGGCCAAGTCTTCATACTTACTTCTACTGCTAGTTTACTACAATTTGCATACGACAAGTTGCTTACCTAGAACCCCTGTAATGTAGAACTTCAAGGTTGTTTATGCCTAAAAAATATTATACCACATATGATAGCAGTATTTGTAGCATATGCTATCTGTACCTGAATCTGGAAGGCTTCAAACCATGATGTATTTCTGACCCCACTAGTAAGCAGTGCTAATCTCAAAATGTGTCATGTCAGAGAGGCAGAGATCCCATTATCAGGGCAACTAGACCATGATAGATACTCTACTTACTGTATATTAGCGTTAACAAGTGATATTTTGCCTTAGCTTGATGGCATCAATCATATTGCTCCATCAGTTGAAGCAGCCCATCAAACTAAAGTATGGATCATTCTGTTTCATTGTTGCTGAGATTAGAATCTTCGAGTAGGCGTTGACTCCAGCAAACTGAAACTGAGCAATTGTAATTCATAGGTCAAAAGTAAACTATGTAACATTGAATTGCCTAGTAGCATAGTAGCATGTGAGCTGTGATGTTTCCTGATTACATGCTTGTAGTCAACATTGACTTGCATACTATAAGTAGTGAAGAATATAAACTTATAGTGTCTTAACATAAGCAATAGGCTAGAGAAATAGGAAGGCTGAAGGAAGAGATGAGAGAGCAATGTACCAGGCCTCCTATTCTAGGTGCACTTCCTTTACCTCTCCTGTTGCTGCTACTTCTTCCTGCACTCACTTTGGCTCACTCAAAATGCGTTCTCTTCAATTTTGGGGATTCGAATTCTGATACGGGAGCACTAATGGCTGGCCTTGGCCTCTACCTTGGTCCTCCATCCGGTCAACAGTTCTTCCACAGGACAACTGGTCGCTTTTGCAACGGTCGATTATACATTGATTTCATTTGTATGTATCCCTTGTCATATTAGAATGGAAATGATATATGATTATATGAGATTGGCTATAACGTGTTGTTAGGTTCATTTTGGTGGTAAGCTGTGAAGAATAGTAGTTATCTCAGATTAATAACCCTCATACACTTATCATGCAGGCCAGAGCCTAAAGTTAAATTTTCTGAGCCCATACCTAGAATCATCAGGCTCTGATTTTACTCATGGTGTGAATTTTGCTGTATCTGGTGCTTCCACTGAAGTTACTCTGTGGAACCCCTTCTCACTGTCCAATCAAGCAGGGCAGTTCGGTCACTTCCAGAATCGCACAAGAGAGCTCAGACCACGAGGTTCGTTCATATATCTGTTAAGATTGTTGACGTTTGGTGTTTATTGTGTAAATACTTCCATGATTCAGTTCACTCCTGCTTAATCAGTTTCTATAATATTCATTCTCACTTCTCAGCTTGTTTAGAAATTATGTATTAAAAATATTCCTGTACACTGTCACAGGCAAAGGGTCAATGATCAGTGAAACGGAGTTCAAGCACGCTGTTTATTCCATTGACATCGGGCAAAATGACATTAATCGTGTGCTTGTAGCAAACTCAAGCTACGAAGAGGTTGTTAAAAACATTCCAATTTTCCTTGACAGGATTGAAATTGCCACAAAGGTGAGCTAACATCTATGACTTGAATACTATCTTCGTTCTTGCGTTCTATCTTACTGCTAGAGTTCAAAAACTTGGTTGATATTGCAATTCAATGGCCTCAGCAGCTGCCTCTGTGAAAATTGTTGATTATATATCTGATATTGAGCTAATTCAGCTTTCTTTTATCATTCTAAGCCTGAATTGTAACATAATTTATACCACAAATTAAAGAAGGATACAGTACTCTTACTACTTTATTTTACTGTCTAGTTCCATTTTATTTGAGATATGAGAGCCAATACTAAAAATGTATGTCATGCAAGTATATTAATTCTGACACCTCCTCACATTGTAGGCACTATACCAACTTGGTGCCAGAAAATTCTGGATATACAATACAGGGCCACTTGGATGTTTGCCCCAAACTCTAGCATTGCGAACGAAGAACGACAGTGAATTTGACGAATTAGGATGCCTGGCACTCTATAACAATGCTGCAAAAGCTTTTAATAAAGGACTAAGAAACCTATGTGATAAACTAAGATCTGAATTCAAGGATGGTACGGTTGTGCACACTGACATGTATGCGATCAAATATGATCTCTTTGCCAATCCAGGGATTTATGGTGAGTTCTAACTTCTAACTACTTATGTACCAAAAGTTCGTGTTTGGGACATTGTCCTTGTTAGAATGTAGAAAGCTTAATTTTATACTTGCTACGGATATTTGTAGGCTTTAAGAACCCATTAATGGCTTGCTGCGGCACTGGAGGACCTCCTTATAACTATGTAGATAGGAAGACATGCGGTGAACCTACAGCAAGTGCTTGCACTGATCCTTCTCGTTCTGTGAGCTGGGATGGAGTTCATTACACTGAGGCGGCCAATGCTGTCATAGCAACTAAGATATTGTCAGCTCAGTATTCTACGCCGTATATTAAGTTCAAAAACTTCTGCGAGGGAGGAACTTATTAGCCTTTTTATGTTGGAAAATCTGCATAAGCCGGAAGAGGGTGTTAGTAGTTCTTGTTACGTAATCTGTTGCTTGCTACCTTATAATTGTGTAGAACAAAGGTGCAAGGTTATGGCTCCTGTATTAGAACGATAATAAGTAGCTAGCCATTCATATGTAACTTTGGTCTCAAGATGTTCAAAGCGAAGCATTGCACTCGTCTACATGAGTATTATACTCATGTATATTGCAACAGCACTTTCATCGTGCTTTGCCACTCACAAAATAATTAAGGTCGCTAACATGAATTAGGAAAACCATATTCACTCACACTCTGCTAATATGAATTGTTGTCATCTATTTTACCCTATCCAATGCCATTCTTTTTCAGAGGAACTGGTTAATGAGTGGGCATACTTGTAAATCACCTCAGTGATAACGATCTAATCATTTAAGGATTAGCCATTCCGGAGTGACTAGTTACAAAGTGGTCATACAATTGTTACGTGTGAGGAGCAAGATTAACCCAACTATTGGAAGTTCAAGCATGGAGGTTGATCACATTGGAATGCTCATATCCCAATTCCCTACATTATCAACTACTCCAATTTACGAAAAGAAAAGAAAATTTTTTGTTAAATGTGAACTCTTCGTAACTTCGGCGTAGAAAATTAAGCCAACATAATAATAATAATAACAATAATAATAATAATAATAATAATAATAATGTGCCAGACCATAAAAAAGAAACTATAAAAATAATGAACATTAGCATGACAAAAGCACAATTGAAATAGTAACGAAAAGATGTAAATTAATTCTAACAAAATATGCAACTTAAGGTACTACTTGTAGGAAAAGAAATGTATTTTTCTTGTTCCATTCTTCCTTATATATGTGTCTAGGAACCTCTTGTCAATTTTCGTTCGATTCTATTTCGAGGCCGAGACGAGATTTTTCGTGGGTAATATTGTTCACAAAAACCGGCTTTTTGGGTCGATTTTTTATTTTCCGGAAAAAGTCCCGAAATTTATCAAGCATGTTCATAGGGTGTATTCAAATATAATTGAAGCATGTGTTAATGTCATTCCTCCTTCTAGATAGTTTTATGTTGTGTTTGACGCTCGATTTGAGCATGTGCATAATGGATAAAACCGATGGTTTGACTACGCCAAAGCTATTTTTGACAATTTTTTTAATCCATTCTTCATTATATGTGTCTAGGATGCCTCCTGCCAATTTTTGTTCGATTTTTTTTCAGGGTCGGCACAAGGTTTTTTCTTGAGTTATAGTCCACAAAAACCGGCTTTTTGGGTCGATTTTTGATTTTCTGAAAAAAACTCCGAAATTTACCAATCATGTTAATAGGGTGAATTGGGGCGTAATTAAAGCATGTGACAATGCCATTTCTCTTTCTTGATAGCTTTACGGTGTGTTTAGCGCTCCATTCGAGCATGTGCATAATTGACAAAACCGATGGTTTGGGCTACGACAAGGCTACTTTTTAGCAATTTTTCTTATTCCATTCTTCATTATATGTGTCTAGGATGCCTCCTGCCAATTTTCGTCCGATTTTCTTTTCCGGGCAAGACGAGGTTTTTTCGTGGGTTATAGTCTACAAAAACCGGCTTTTTGGTCGATTTTTGATTTTCCGGAAAAAGCCCCGAAATTTACCAATCATGTTCTTAGGGTGTATTGGAGCATAATTGAAGCATGTGGCAATGCTATTTCTCCTTCTTGATAGTTTTACGGTGTGTTTAGCGCTTGATTCGAGCATGTGCATGATTGACAAAAGCGATGGTTTGGGCTACGCCAAGGCTACTTTTTGGCAACTTTCTTATTCCATTCTTCATTATATGTGTCTAGGATGCCTCCTGCTAATTTTCGTCTGATTTTTTTCGAGGTCAAGACGAGGTTTTTTCGTGGGTTATACTCCACAAAAACCGACTTTTTGGGTCGATTTTTGATTATACGGAAATAACTCCAAAATTTACCAATCATGTTCATAGGGTGTATTGGAGCGTAATTGAGGCATGTGGCAATGTCATTTCTCCTTCTTGATAGTTTTACGATGTGTTTAGCGCTCGATTCGAGCATGTGCATAATGGACAAAACCGATGGTTTGAGCTATGACAAGGCTACTTTTTGGCAATTTTCTTATTCCATTCTTCATTATATGTGTCTAGGATACCTCCTGCCAATTTTTGCGCGATTTTTTTCGGGGCCAAGACGAGGTTTTTTCGTGGGTAGTCCACCAAAACCGGCTTTTTGGGTCGATTTTTGATTTTCCGGAAAAAGCCCCGAAATTTACCAATCATGTTCATAGGGTGTATTGGAGCACAATTGAAGCATGTGGCAATGCTATTTCTCCTTCTTGATAGTTTTACGGTGTGTTTAGCGCTTGATTCGAGCATGTGCATAATTGACAAAACCGATGGTTTAGGCTACGCCAATGCTACTTTTTGGTAATTGTCTTATTCCATTCTTCATTATATGTGTCTAGGATGCCTCCTGCTAATTTTCGTCCGATTTTTTTTCAAGTTCAAGACGAGGTTTTTTCGTGGGTTATAGTCCACAAAAACCGGCTTTTTGGGTCGATTTTTCATTTTATGGAAAAAGCCCCGAAATTTGCCAATCATGTTCATAGGGTGTATTGGACCATAATTGAAGCATGTGGCAATGCTATTTCTCCTTCTAGATTGTTTTACGTTGTGTTTAGCGCTCGATTCGAGCATGTGCATAATTGACAAAACCGATGGTTTGGGCTACGCCAAGGCTACCTTTTGGCAATTTTCTAATTCCATTCTTCATTATAAGTGTCTAGGATGCCTCCTGCCAATTTTCGTCCTATTTGTTTTTGGGGCCAAGACGAGGTTTTTTCGTGGGTTATAGTCCACAAAACCTGGCTTTTTGGGTCGATTTTTGACTTTTCGGAAAAAGCCCCGAAATTTACCAATCATGTTCATAGGGTGTATTGGACCATAATTGAAGCATGTGGCAATGCTATTTCTCGTTCTAGATAGTTTTACGGTGTGTTTAGCGCTCTATTCGAGCATGTGCATAATTGACAAAACTTGATGGTTTGGGCTACGCTAAGGCTACTTTTTGGCAATTTTCAAATTACATTCTTCATTATATGTGTCTAGGATGCTTCCAGCCAATGTTCGTCCGATTTTTTTTCGGGGCCAAGACGAGGTTTTTTCGTGGGTTATAGTCCACAAAACCCGGCTTTTTGGGTCGGTTTTTGATTTTCCGGAAAAAGCCCCGAAATTTACCAATCATGTTCATATATAGGGTGTATTGGACCATAATTGAAGCATGTAGCAATGCCATTTCTCCTTCTCGATAGTATTACGATATGTTTAGCTCTTGATTCGAGCATGGCATAATGGACAAAACCGATGGTTTGGGCTATGCCAAAGCTACTTTTTGGCAATTTTCTTATTCCGTTCTTCAATATATGTGTCTAGGATGCTTCCTGTCCACTTTCGTCCGATTTTTTTTTGAGGCCAAGACGAGGTTTTTTCGTGGGTTATAGTCCACAAAAACAGGCTTTTTGAGTTGATTTTTGATTTTCTAGAAAAATTCCCGAAAATGACCTAGCATGCACCTAGGAACCATAGGAGCATGTTCGGGGCATGTGGGCATGTAAAACTTGGTCTATGGTGCTCTTTAGCTACCCCAACCTATGACTTGGCTACACAAATAACCTCGGCGAACTTTTTCAAAACCAATGGTTTGGGCTTTGCCTAGGCTACTTTTTGCCAATTTTCTTGTTCCATTCTTCATTATATGCGTCTAGGATGCCTTCTAGCCAATTTTCGTCCGATTCCATTTCGGGGCCGAAACGAGGTTTTTTCGTGGATAGTAGTCCACAAAAACCGGCGTTTTGTTTCGATTTTTGTTTTTCCAGAAAAATTCCCGAAATTGACCTAGCATTCACCTAGGGACCATAGGAGCATGTTTGGGGCATGTGGGCACGTAAAGCCTTGGTCTATGGTGCTCTTTAGCTACCCCAAGCTATGACTTGGCTACACAAATAACCTCGGCGAACGTTTTTCAAAACCAATGGTTTGGGCTATGCCTAGGCTACTTTTTACCAATTTTCTTGTTCCATTCTTCATTATACGTGTCTAGGATGCCTACGGCAAATTTTCGTCCGATTCCATTGCGGGGCCGAAACGAGGTTTTTTCGTGGACAATAGTCACAAAAACCGGCTTTTTGAGTCG
>CAAKMY010109391.1:0-17373 GCA_901111285.1 Corrigiola litoralis | reverse complement strand
CGTGCTGCGTTTAACATACCCCTTCACAAATTCACAACAAGGCCTAACGTCAGAATGTGAAAGAGGCTGCTAAGGGAGAACATTATATTTAATGAATTCTCAACGTGCTGAAATCAAGAATTGTAGCATATTGTCAACACAATAATACAAGATGGAACTATCTTTAGCTGTCACACGAATCTCGCTTCAGCAAACACATTCATATGAACTCCTGAGTAGTACAAGGTAGAAACCAAAAGACTTTGGCATGTGTGTATATGAGCAAAAAGCGCATTATGTTGTAGCCTAGTAGGACAACTTCCAGATTATACACTTGTCAAGTAATTTTGGTTGAGATCAAAGGAATGACCATTGTTTTGTCAAGCTTCCTTCTGCAAAACAAGTACCTCTACTATAGCATAGGCACAACACAGTCTCCTCTCCCCACTCAGTACTAGAACTTCTCTTGTTCCTAATGAATTCTGAAAAAGTTTATCTTCTTACCGTAATTGCAGTTCCAATATGGGTTCTTAAACAGTCATTATGTTTCAGGGAAAACCTATCATGCACTCAACCTTAGGAATGCAGGATGAAGAGGGAACTCAAATTCTGGAAACTCTACAAATAGATAGCACATCTCAAATCTAAACCGTGAGCTTATCAAAGAGCCGAGTTTGCAAGTAGTATCCAGTGAGCTGGTTTTACCAGATCAGTCAGATAATTGTCTCAGAAATACCTCACAGGAGTTTCTATAGCTGCAAACCACAATTCTTGAGCAGTTGAGCTGGTTGTCACTTAAACACATGATAGGACCTTAAAGTCATAGAAGTGTTAATGAAGATTTCAGTAAAACACGTTCCCATCTAATCGAAAACCTGAACACTGTGAAAGCTATTCAAATCCTTTTGGATGTGTTTTTCATGAACCTGTCGTCAGACATGTTGAGATACACCGATAACCACACATGCCTACGTTTTCAGCGAGAAAGAGTGAGCCAGGAAGAGAGCAGCAACCAAAACCGAATCTTTGGAGTGAAATCCTAAAAAGAATCTCCTAGCCAATTGAGTGTTCTGTAGGCCAGCTATCACAATGATAAGGAAACAGCGAAGAAGGCTAATGTTGTCTAATAAATTCAACTCAAAGAACTTTGCTCATCATCACGACCATCTTCATTTGTGGGACACTAGTCAATGAACTCTTTTCCTCCATGACTTCAGCACAAAATCAATAGGACCATGCACAATATCATCTTCAGATTGAAGCAACTACAGAATGCGCGGCAAAAAAGGTTTCACCAATTTAGAGGCAGAATATAGGGGAAGCAGCAACATAAATGACCAGCATTTCCTCTAAACTTAGAATCACAGACTTGGCTAACATTTCAAGAAGCAACCTTAAGATAGCTTCAAGCAGACCACAATTTTCTAGACCTCAAGAATAACATAAAAAGGTAGTGCAATACTACATGTAAGTAGGTTTACATGCGTAACCCAATGATATTAGGACTGAACCTTTCAATCTGAACATACTTAAGTGAAGGCATAGGAGTAAACCTTCACCTCTTTTGGAGAATCTGGATTGAGTGAAACTTAACTTATTTTGGTGAACTTATTACACATTGAGAAATAGGGGTGTAAAGCCAATGAAACCTTGGTCTTGTCATCTTGTGGACAATCTTGAAGTGCTAGGTAGGACAAGTTTGAGATTTAATTTCCTCTTTCTGTTTTATATTCTAGGGGAAAAAGAATGAAAGGGGGCAGAAAATGGCAGTAAAGCATCCTAAATTCATGCCTATCTACTCATTGTCCACAGGTGAAATGAAAACCAGCAGCATGTCAAAGAAAAACCATTCACAGCCGTAGTTTCAAGTCTCTACAATCCTTTGTATTCTGTTATTAAGATTAAACACATTATTGGCTACTACCCAGTATGCTTCTTGTTTCAGGCAATACAGTAATGAATTCCATGCAGAGTAATCAGGTCTAATACCTTTGTCCACTAAGTGTTGGAAAATCGTCAGTGCTCTCTGGAAATCCCCTGTACTGCAAAGAGCATGTATCAAAGGACTATAAGATCCCGTGTCTAGTGGACAACCTTTCTCATCCATCTCCTCCGTAAGCTTTAACGCACTCACAATTTTGCCTTGATTGCAAAATCCCCTAATAACTGCATTATAGGTTGATACAACCGGAGAATACCCACGATCAACCATTTCATTAATCAGCTGAAATGCCTCACGAACATGCTTATGCTCTGATAAGCCCTGGATTAAGCTGGAGTAAACAAGAACACTAGGAATTCCACCTTCATGAACCATCTGATCATATACTTCTCTTGCACTTTCTATGTTTCCCTCCTCACAAAAACCAAGTATCGTCAAGGTTCTATTGACTGCCCTTGGAAACATTTTTGACATCTTGTTTAGAAAGTCCTGGGCTTCACTCCAACGATTTCCGCGGTATAGACCATATATTATACTGTTATAAGGACTAATGTGACCCTCGCTACCACCTTTAGTCTCCTCCATGAGCTCCAGAATCTTCAATCCATCTTCTACCTGGCCCTTTGAACAAAACCCTCTAATCAAGGTATCATAAGTGACAAAATTACAACGGACTGCAGCCATTTTCATCTCATTGAACAAATCAAGGGCCACATCTAACAAATCAATCTCACAAAAACCACCTATTAATGTGTTGTACGTCTTTACATTCGGAAGAAAGCCTCTATTCTCCATCTGTTTCTTAAAATGCAACCCGACTTTTGCCTTTCCAAGACTACAAAATCCTTTAATCAAAGTATTATAAGCCACAACATCAACTAAACCTCCCTTACTTTCGATCCTGTCCAAGATATCAGCAGCTTCCTTTGTATGACCTACGTTGCATAGTAAATCAATCACCTTGGTGGTGGTCACAACATCAGGAACACACCCTGAAGCAAAGCTCTTCTCCAAGAGCACCTGAGCTTGGACCACATTTTCTTCTTTGCAATAAGCCGATATCATAACGTTAAAAGTCACATCATTCGGGTCTCCCATCTCACTCATCAAACTCCTCGCCCGACCAACCTTCCCGTTCTTGCAAAGGGCATGAAGCAATGTGTTATAAACCACAGCATTCGGCGTCAACCCCCGCGTCTTCATCACCTGCAAGAGCTTAAACCCGTCCCCTATCCGATTCGTCAAGCACAATCCTTTCATCAAAATCCCAAAAGTATACTCATCTCCTCTCACACCACACTCCATCATCTTCTCCCTAAAAAACCTCTTAGCAATATCAACATCTTCCTTCACCAACACATCGAGTATCGAGTTATACACCTTCAAAGACGGCGTCATACCAAACTTCCTCACCAAACCCACCACCCTGATCACTTCTCTAATCCTCCTAGCCCGCCCGAGCCCTCGGACAAGCGTAACAAATACATCCTCATCCGGGGGCACACCAATTGAGCTAGGCATTTCGTCAAGCACTTGGTGGGCATGGTCGAAACGACGAAAAATACATAACTTGTGAACAAAAGCGCGGTAAGTGGATTGGTTGTGGGTAAAATTTGGGAGGTTTGAAGCCCATGTGAAGGTTTGGATTGCTTGGAAAGGTGATTTTTGGTCTAGGATGAGTTGGGCAATGTGATCATGAGTTGGTGCAGATAACTGGGTTTGTGATGATGATAATGATGAGCAAATTGTTCTGGATTGAAGTTTATGGAAGATGGTTCTTGGGTTCACAATGATGGGGGTTTTAGGAAGCTTATATATGTTGTGCATGGATGGTTTTTAAGCTTGAGAGTTTCCCGCCAATGGTGGATTAATTTTGTTTTGCTCTAGTAGGGTGTATGCTACATTGCTACCACATGTGTAGAGGAATTGCTCACCTAGAGCTGATTCTGGACAAACAATTCGGTTGGGCAATTTCGTGATTTTGCTGATCGAAACGGAGAGTAAACAAGTCAATTAAGTGATAAAAATAAGGGTAAAATGGACAGAGAAATATGTAGGCCCCTATTGCTTGTGATCATAGACGGTTCTGTGTGTATCATTGCTCATTGATGGTAAGAGGTGACCTTTTATGGGTCCATTGGGTTTGGAGTTTGCGCTTTCGTGAGAGCTGAACTCGTTACATTGGCTCAAGGCTTAGGGCTAGCTTGGGACAAGGGTATTTAAAAGGTTATAGTTGACCTAGACAACAAAACTTAAGAAGAATACAAGCATGGAGACTACTGCCCCAATAGCCCCCTACAATACCTTAGCATTCTTTGTCTTCATCGGATAAGCAAGCCTTAATGGAAAGTCAAGATCGAGCACATCTATAGAGAGAGCAATTGAGCAGCATATTGGCTAGTTAACAAAGAGTCAACAGTTTTGACAAGATGATCATTGTCCCATCACCTAATCAAGAGTACATAACATTTTTAGAGAATATGTATTAGGAGTGGTTTGACCACTAGCATTGCGATGCAATTGAGGTTTGGTACGAGCTCGTTAGAGTACTAAACCTGCTTGTCATATCTCTCAACGTCACATTGGCAAAATAAAGGTTTTTTTTCCATGCTCTAACTAAATGAGATGAATCTAGCAAATGTTTACACTCATTCGATTGATTTTTAGACTTCACTTGCAATATAAGCATAGTTAATATGACCATAAGAGTTTTTCTTCCACAATTTAAGAATTCTTTCAAAAATTCCGAGCCTAATATTTTCAGATTTCTTTTTATAAATAACAATACTTTTTTGTTTGCCAAAACTGAAAATAAAAAAAAATAAAAAATTCCTTTTTTTTTTTGTTTAATCCTAGTTGTCTTTCTTTGTATCAGTGACACAACTCAACTACTCAAGTCACACAAATTTACCACCTCTTTATTCACTGCCCTCCACTCCACAGCCAGTAATCCAATCCCTTTGGGCAACTTCTGTGTTCACTCTTGATGAACAACTGCCCACTCAAACTCATCAAAAGGTAATAAATTTTTCATCTTTCCCTTTCTCTATATATTTTCTTTGTTTTTTTTTTTGGAGTATTTTCAGTTGAGATATTGGACTGTCTGATAAAATTATCAATTTTCCTTTCTGGGTTTTGTCCTATGATCATCAAATGTTTGTGGGTCTTGCTTGGATTTTTTGTTAGTGTCCAAAGTTTGCATCTTTATTGCTTGAACTTATGGAGTTGTGTGTGTGAATGGAGCCTTTTATAAATGGTGGTTTGGTGGTTGTTAGCTTAGCTTTGAGTGCCCAATTGATAGAGATATCAACCCTTGCAAATTTAGTTAGAGTGGTCACATATTATTAACAATGTAAGAAAAGTGACCAGTTTCAGACAGTGTAATTTTTAACTTACAATTAGACGGTCTCATATAAGACTTTATGTTATTGGGAATGATGGGAAGTATAGAACTTTCTATTTTATCGTGTCGAATTTCATGATCTTGGCTTAGGATGATTTGGTTGATTCTTTGTTGGATTATGAAATATTGTCTTTTTGATCAAATATATGGTTGTATCTTGTACGTGCTTGTAATTCTTTCAGGATGCTTATAATGCTGGCCTCTTGAGTTGAACTTGAGATTATAGTTTCCCCTAGCACTGTCCTTGTCTATGGTTATTACGAATGCCAAAAGGGGGTCCTCTTGGTATTTGAGAGAACAGAAGGGGCAGATATCGCAACACAAACGGCAAATGGTTAGCTTTAGTGTCTTAGAGGATTCAGTTGTCTTTCGCTCTTCCTTGTTAACTTCATTTGCAATTTGGCATGCCTCAATTTCTGATCATGGCATGCCTCAATTCCTGATCATGGGTACTCTATAAAAACCCCTTTGAGCAACTTGGAGTAGATGCTCGGTTCATAAACTTTTGAAGATTTCTTCTCCCATTTTTATGGAAAAAGATAAGCGACTTGGGTCTTTACATCTCGTTACCAGCTACCATCCATTGGTGCTTGGTGTAATGGGAGGGGTGTCTTTGGTGATGGAAGAGCGGGAATGTGTGATATTGGGGTATGGTGTGATTTATTGGGCTGAGAAAGAAATCTGATTAGTAATGAAGAGGCAAAAAAGGTGAAATTTGAAGAGACAAGAATGAGAGAGGGTTAGCAAACTTTTCATCAGTGAGAGAGTGAGATGTACAATTTGTGTATGGTCTAGTTAATTGGGAAGAATGACAATTTGCTGAGTGCCTATTAGAGGCCTTTTCTTTCAAGATCTGGTCTTCTGCTTATTGAGCTATTTCTGGGTTTCCTCTCTTTTTTTTGTTATTCTTCCAGAGTTTCTCCTGCTCTTTGTGTCTAGGGTATCGTTTTTTAATGTTAATGTAAATTGAATAATTTTTCTGTTCTATAGGATCAAATAATAAGCAGTTGAAGATGGGCCTTTCTAGAAACTTGATATAGATATCGAATTTATCCTGGTTCACTTGTTCAATCGAAAACTTTATCCTGTTAAAGACATGATCTCAAGGGACTGAGGACACTAATCTTGCATCTAGATGCACCATGTTGTGTCATTCTGCAATTGATAGACTGATAAAGCGTGATGTGTCCTGGTATCCTTTGAAATATAAGTTTATCTATCAGGAACAGGACAGGCTGCTAATCCCATTGATGTTGATCTTGTCGATACATGCTTTCCTCAACAGGGATCGTAGCTTAAAAATCCTATTTATTTATAGCTGGATGATAGTCATGGTACTCATAATAGCATGATTGCATTGGCATGTAACTTGGTAATAATATCTTTGTGTCACATTATAGCATGGATGGCACTATCTCAGTCACACTTCATATCTCTCTAGTGCCTTTTCAGTTTTATGTATACAAAAGTCCATTATCTTCCCATTTCTTTTTTTGGGCCTACAGTAGTTTATATCTCTTTTCCTTTTCCAATTTTTTCTCAATATGTGCCTGAACTTCGTATCCTGTACCAAACCTGATGTGCATACACTTGATAGATGGGAAGTCTCGAAGCTCAAGTTCGTGCACAAACTGTAGTTGTTCGCGGAAGAGGGAAAAACAAAAAGTTTTGGAACGTTAAAGAGGAAGCAGTTCTAGTTGATATACTATGGGAGTTGAATGGCACCAGCTGGAAAACAGAACATGGGTATAAGAATGGCTACTGCTATTATGTTGAAAAACGAATGGAAGAAGAACTACCTGGATGTGGCTTGAAAGCTGATCCACACATTGAATCAAAAATCAAAACATTAAAAAGGCACCTTGCATATATATTGGTTATTGAGGAGATTGGTAATGGCACTAATGGGTTTTGGTGGGACGACGAACAACATATGGTGGTTGGTAATAAGGATGCATTTTTAGCTTGGGCCAAGGTAAGATTTCTTGTGTGCATATTTTCTGTTGTTTTCTACAACAAAATTTTTTAATCACATTAAATACTACTCAGCAGCGTGAATATGATGACAACTTTTTTTTTTTTTTTTGGCAGAATCACGAGGGAGCATCACCCTTGTTCATGAAGCCTTTTATACACTTTGATAAGTTATGTGAAATTTTCGGGAAGAAGAGGAGAAGCAGGAAGAGAGTCCGAATACCTGCAGAAGCTATATATATTGATACTGCTGTTGCCCATGGCAGAAACTTTGGGAACGAGACTCAATCTAATGTGAGGGAGGAGGCCACCTCTATAACTCAAAGCACTATAGCCACCCCATCTGAAGCTGGAAATGAGAAGTCTAAGAAATCCAGGGAATTTGATCCCTCAGAAACAGAATTTTTAGAAATGTCCAAGACTATTAGAAGTCTTGCTGAGGCACAGAAGGACTTAGCTTTGGCTATGATGAACACGAAGAAAGCTTCGGCCCATGATCTGGAAGTTAGCGAGCAGAGGAAGAAGTTATTTAGTGTGTTGATGAACCTTCCAGGAATCTCTCCTGTGGAAGTGGTTAAAGCTGCACGCCTTATTGGTCAGGATGATAGAAAGGTCGAGGTGTTCTTTAGCATGCCTGATGATTACAAAGTCATGTTTGCCCATATAGAACTCGAGTCCTCTGTGTAGTTCTTATGGATAGCCACTAGCTGCACAATTGCTTTCTTCCTTAAGTCTGTCTTAAGCAATTGGTATTTTGGTATGTAGTTTACGAGAGCCTGGTATAAAACATCTAGTAATGCAATTATTTGTTAGAGAAAATGACATGATTTAGATAGTATCAATTAGTCTGATGTATTAACTGGTTGACCTTTGATTGCGCCTCTGCTGTAATTAGCGGTTCACAAAGTTGTGTTTGTTGGAATTTGTCTTACGAGTTAAAGACACAACCTAAGGATCGAATGGCAAGACATTCAACCCAAGTTGGAAAGCTCTCGTATTCTTTGATTCTATATTTCTATCTTGTATTGTTCTCACTGTCTTCATGCTTTGTAAGTTCTATTGATTTACTGTTATAAATTTCGTATTCATGTTTTAGCTTGATGCCAACATGACAAAGGCAAGTTAACCTTGTACAATTCCTACTACAGCAAGTGTAGGTTTTAGGTGAAATAAATCACCAGCAATTCTGCAATCAACACCCAAACTATCGAAAGAGATAACTGAGCTACTACTTGCATGCTAATTACAGCATGATTACAAAGTCATGTTTGCCTCAGATAGTGTTTCATACATTTACTATCCACAATCACAATCAACATCATTGATAATAAAAAAAATACTCAACGTTATCGAAAAATTTGAAACAAATTCACTAGCTTCGTTTCAAACTAGCGTTACAGGTAAGAGTGCGTACATTAAAACCTTTCCGAATCTCGCCCCAGACCACCAATGGCAGGGGAAAATGTGACTGGTACATGAAATGCGAAAGCAAACTTAAAAAGACTCAGACAACTAATTAACTCCCTCCCTCCCAGCCTATTCCAAATCCCTAACAACCTTGATCCCCATGGAATTGGCGGTCCCAACAATAGACTTAGCAATACTCTCAACAGACAAATGCCCGCACCCGGGATCCTCCTTCTTAATCTTGGCGATCTCAAACACGTGCTTAACAGTCACACTGGACGCGACCTCGTGCCCGGCCCGTCCGGACCCGAGGTCGACCCCGGCAGCCCTCTTGAGGTACCAGGAGACCTTGGGGGACTTGACGATGAAGTCGAAGGTGGAGTCCTTGTAGGCGGTGATCTTGACGGCCATGGGGGTGTCCGGTTTGTACTTCTGGGTCCGGGCGTTGAAGTCCTTGCAGAAGGCCATTAGGTTCAGCCGGGCCTGACCCAGGGCCGGGCCGACGGGTGGGGCGGGCCGGGCTGACCCGGCTGGGACGGTCAGGCGGATGGTTGTTACTACGGCTTTGCGGGCCAGGTCCTTGGATGCCATGGGTGATGGGTTTGGCGGTGGTGGAAATGGTAGTGTTGAAATGAAGGGGGGGTACGGAATATGTGGGTTGGGCTTTTATATATATGCTAAAGTCATTGTAAAGCATCAGTGGAAATTGGGCTATATACAGTAGTATATAGTATATACCCATAGACAGTCATTGTAATATACATACTATGGGTCTTGATTGTAAGGTAAAAATTAGAGAGTCTGGGTTAAATGGGGTGTGATAAGGCCAATTCAATGGGTTGAAAAGGTTAGAATAATTGACTTAAATTGAATTAGTGAGTTGAGTTGAAGTAAACTAAACTAAACTAAACTATTGAATTGGACTGAACTATTGAGCTGGTTTGAACTAGTAACCTTAACTAAACTAGTAAAATTAATTAAACTAAGCTAAGCTAAACTAAACTTAAGAATAGAATTGAATTATCGAAATTAATTAAAGCAATGAATAGATAGATTGAAATTCGAGGTAAAGTAGTGAGTTGAACTAAACTATAACAATGAGTTAAACTAGTGCAGTGACCAAATCCTAGTGATTAGACAAGTGTTGATGAACATAGCTGCATAGCAATATAGCATGCATGCATAATAGATTGGTAGACAAGTGTTAAAACCTACCACACTACACTTCATGAGTGAAGTGTGCATAGAGTAAAGTAAACATATTTATTTACGTAAAACTTCCGAGATAATCAATCAACACCTATACACTCTACTGTTTCACTCTCTTCATTGCCGTACGTTATGGAGCTTCGATTCAAAGTCTCGGAAGCAAGAAATCCCGCCACATTTACCGTACAACATTCAAATAAATTTATTTATTTACTGCTTTGAATTTGATATGCATCTTAATCTATTTTTCAGTACTTATATATTGGTAAATTTTTACAATAGTTTATAGTTACAATGATATAAGAACGGGGTATGCCACTATTATGTCATTTTCACCTTCCAATTACAAAGTACAAGGGGTTCATTTCTTATATGTGACTATGTGTCAATTTCTAATATGATCACCAATAATTACCTTTCTGTCCGAGTTTTCATTACGTACCAACTTTTAATTCAAACCAAAGACAATCTCTAGGCAAATTGCACATACTCAACTATTGGGCGAACCTTAAATTTCGTACTTCCCGTAACTAGTTGGTCCACTTGATATAACTTGTTGATTTTTTTATCTTCTTCTTCTTTTTTTCCTACTTTGTTTTGATGATTATTAGAAATTTAGAGCACCCACAATTTTGCAATCGGACATTTCTAAGTTGTTGCCTCTAAAAGTTCTGATATTCTTAAACCATTGATTTGTAGTTAGCAAATAAGCGTTATAAATTTTTATATGTTACCATAGGAAGCCTTGTGAAATGCCATTTTTTATATCATAAAATTAGACGGAACAATGCTAACCAAATAAATGGATATAAATATCTGATTTGACTTGGGTCTTGGGCTTGCAGAGTTGCAAGAAGCTTGAGTTGATTTAGCTCGTAGGAGCTCGACTACTATTATGAAAAGTAGACATACGGTCTTTTCTAATACACCATGGCCAAAACTTTCCCTTTGTGGCCATTATAGAATTTTTCATTTTACTTTGATGGCTTTATGACACGTGAGGCATAGGAAGTATGTACAGTGGTAGACAAGGCGTCGTAAGACTAGCTAGGCCAACATGCATGCTTTGGCATGAAAGAAACTTGAATCATCATGCACATAGCACGAAGGGGTGACATGTTTGCATCATGCAAAAAGGGGGTACATAACAAGTATCTGACTATGTAAAATGAAGTGTCAAGTCTCCATAATCAAGTTGGTATTTTGAACATCCGACAAAGGTACGTGAGGTGAAATGAAGAGTTTGGGTAACATAGCTCGTCTTACACTCACTCCATCTAGTGGCTCAGGGTATGTTCTTCTCGTCTTATTTTTTACTGGTTTTCCTAAAGTTCCATCAAATTTTCAAATGTTAAGAGTAGTCTTCTAAAGTAGTTTTAGTTCTAAAAGTTCAAGATCCTCATAGATTTGCATATTCCTTGAAGAAATTAACAAATGTTCCAGATCTTTTCTTCACAAAAAGTTGATGAAGTTTAGTGAACCTCCTAAAACTTAGCAAGATCCCTGAAGGTTTTGTAGATTTCGCAAACATTCGGTTAATTCTCGTTAAAGTTCCACAATTGTGATTAGAAGTTCCCAATATTTTCAAAACTCAAGTGAAGAGAAAATACTTTACTTTAGCATTTGGTATGTTTAGTTAACAAGCATAAGTTACCTATAAGACTGCAATCATCCAATTTGTCTAAAAACTAGTGTCTAGGCAATCTGAGATATTTTCTTTTTCTGGTTAATCATACAATGTCAGATGTGACATGGGGAGGTCGTTCCTTTGTGTTTATTCTACCTCGTGTGGTTTTGGTTTTGCAACTCTTGAGAGTTGAGACAAAGCTGATGATGCGATAAAGCTTGTGAATTGTGTCTATGTTTTGGAATTTTCCCGTTAGATAGAGGGGGGAAAGAAGTATTTTGGAGTCATTCCAGATATTTTCTTGTAGTGGCCTTTTCATGTTCGATTGAAGCAACATATGGTTTGGAGGAAGCTAATATTAGATAAGGGAACAATTGATACAATCCTTAAGCACAGTAGACAGAGAAGCAAAGAAGTTAGCTTCTTCTTTGGCAATCAAGGTCTTGGTTAAAATAGAGGGGAAGTTGCAATGCATCTCAGGTATCAGGTGGAGAACTAGACATATAGTAGGCTACAAAAAGCAAACAGCATTTCTGAGTAGTAAGTTGGCATATATCTATGATTGAGCTTGGCTTCTTCCATTTCTATGTGTTACTTCTAAATTTGTTATTGCTCTGTTCATTTCCCGAGCATGAAGTGGCTGTCGCTTTCTATATCTTTATGTCACAGTTCATGCGAATTTAGAATTGACATCTACATTCTCAAGTTGTGAGGCCTACGTTTCCTATATAGGCATGGGCTTGGTTTCTGTTTTTATCCCCCAACTGTGAAAGATTCTGTGACGTCCACAATTCCACATAGATGTCTTTTTTGTTCCGTTCACCTTTTTCTCATCTTTACTGTCATGTTTCCCTCAAATTCAACACTCCCGGCCATATTGTCTTTTGGCGCTCCTCTAGTACATTTCCCAATGAACTGTCTCATACGGGGGAGTGCAAGAAGACAATGATGGGGGGCCAAAATGTGTTCCTTTAAACAGAATCTTTTACTAGGAGTAGCAAGTTTTAGAATAAGGAGTGGGACATGAGATGCAACACAAACTTGGGAATGGTGATTGAATCTGCAGTACAGGGTCTCCTAGATTTGACAAACTACTGTTTGATTGCAATGAATTAAGATCTTGGTTTGGATGTTTGTTAAGTCTATTGATTTTGCAGGGAGGTGGGTTGCTTTTTGGGTAGCCGACCATGACTGCGAGGTTTCTGGGTTATTTGCTGCTATGGGGATTAATGTTGCGAAATAGGTTGTCATATGCAAGTGAGGTTCGTGCAAACACTTCAAACAGACCTGAAATAGTGAATCTTGGGGCAATCTTTTCTTTCAATTCCACCGTTGGTAAAGTTGCAAAGGTTGCAATTCAAGCAGCTGTGGATGATGTAAATGCCTCCCCACAAGTTCTTCGTGGAACAAAACTCAATATCTTAATGCATGATAGCAATCTCAGCGGATTCTTTGGGATGATCGAGGGTAAATTTCCCCGAAACACGTTTTATTATGCGTTTATTTGGTTCTGTAAGCTTCATTTTAAAATTTGATATTCTTATTCCTTTTTTGTCTCAGCAATGACTTTGATTGAGGAAAGCATATTGGCAATTATAGGTCCACAATCATCTGTGGTAGCTCATGTAGTTTCTTACCTTGCACAGGAGCTCCAAGTTCCCTTGCTCTCCTTTGGCGCTACAGACCCGATTCTTTCTTCATTATCATACCCTTACTTCGTCAGGACAACCCAAAATGATATCTTCCAAATGGCTGCTATAGCTGACATTGTGGACTATTTTGGATGGAGGAAAGTGACTGCCATCTACATTGATGATGATTATGGGAGGAACGGGATTGCTGCTTTGGGTGATAAATTGGCAGAGAAACGATGTATAATAAGCTATAAAGCGCCTCTGAGCCCTAAGCTGAGTAGAGAAGACATGGTGCAGGTATTGTTTCAGGTGGCCTTACAAGAATCTAGGATTCTTGTTCTTCATACATATAACTCTGGCCTAGAGCTGCTTGAGGTGGCACGCTCTCTTGACATGTTGGATAGCGGATATGTGTGGATTGCTACGAATTGGCTCACTGATGTCATAGACACAGATTCTCCTCTTTCTTTCAGTACAATGAACGATGTTCAAGGCCTACTCACCCTGCGTATGCACACTCCACATTCTCAGCTCAAAGAAAGCTTTGCGTCTCGGTGGGAAGATTTGGTGAGAAGAGAGAATGTGAATGACTTGTTTGGATTAAACACTTTCGGTCTGTATGCTTATGATTCTGTTTGGATCTTTGTCCATGCCCTGGATGCATATTTCAATCAAGAGGGGGACATAGCATTTTCAAATAATGTGGTGTTAAGCCGACTGAGAGATAGTAACTTGCACCTTAATGCAATGAGAGTCTTCAATGGAGGAAAACTTCTGCTCTCCAACATTCATAGAGTCAATATGACAGGTTTGACAGGCCACATTCAGTTTGATCCAGATAGGAACCTGATCAATCCTGCTTTTGATATTATCAACGTAGTAGGGACAGGTCTTAATACAATAGGTTATTGGTCCAACTTTTCTGGTCTATCTACACAGCCACCAGAAGATTTATCCTCTAAACAATCTAACCAAACAAGTTCGGATCAAAAGCTTTACAGTGTAATATGGCCAGGACAGACCACGGATACGCCTCGTGGATGGGTTTTCCCCAGCAATGGGAAGCTTCTCAGGATTGGAGTTCCACTAAAAATTGATTACGTCGAATTCATTTCATACTCAGCAGGCACAGATTCATTCTCAGGTTACTGTATCGATGTGTTCACTAGTGCTGTGAATTTGCTTCCATATGCTGTTCCTTATAAGTTGATGCCATACGGGAATGGAAAAACTAACCCAAACATCAATGATCTTATTGACAAAATGATTGCAGGGGTAAGTATTGTATAACTATTGCCTGGTATTGGGTTGTCTGCCATTGTTGTGAAGGAACAGTTAAGTAAGCTTAATCTTTGTTTTACTGTAGGTGTTTGATGCTGTAATTGGTGATATTTCAATTACCACCAACAGAACAAGGCGAGCAGATTTTACACAGCCATATATTGAGTCAGGCTTAGTTGTTGTAGCCCCTTTTAAGACACAAGGCAGTAATGCCTGGGCTTTCTTGAGGCCGTTCACACCACTGATGTGGTGTGTCACTGGCGCATTCTTCATTATTGTGGCGGCTGTTGTTTGGATTCTGGAACATCGGTATAACGATGATTTCCGTGGGCCACCCAGAAAGCAAATTGCAACAGTTTTATGGCAAGTCTCTCAATCATATCTGAATTTCTTTCTTTTGATGAAATTTCAAAGCTAGTTCTTGTTGTAAAAAGTACTATTTTTATTATCATTATTGTTATCATTATTGCAGGTTCAGCTGTTCAACTTGGTTTTTTTCACATAGTAAGTGACTGATGCGAGTTTAGCAGTTACATATGACAACATGAGAGTGAGAGAACCTGAGTTACGTTAGTTATGAACTTATGATGCTTATGTCTTTTCCTTATGCAGACGAAAAAACTGTGAGCACATTGGGGCGACTAGTGGTCATCATCTGGTTGTTTGTGGTTTTAATAATCACGTCAAGCTACACTGCTAGTCTGACATCCATACTGACAGTGCAACAGCTTATTTCACCTATTAAAGGTATACAAGATTTAGTAGCGAGCAGTGGTCCTATAGGATACCAAGAAGGTTCATTTGTTCATGATTATTTGAGAGAGGAGCTCAACGTTCCACAGTCCCGTCTCGTTGCTCTAAATTCTGAAGAGGAGTATGCTGAAGCCCTGAGAAAGGGTCCCAATAATGGCGGCGTTGCTGCAGTAGTCGACAAGAGGGCATACATGGAGCTCTTTCTCTCAAGGAGATGCGAATTCACTATTGTGGGTCAAGAGTTTACCAAAAACGGGTGGGGGTTTGTAAGTACCTTTGCGGCTTTGCCAGTACCTGTTTCTAACTATTAGTACATGTCTAGGGCATATATTGATCTATTTGCTCTACTTGTATTGCCTGATACACTCAAGATTATGAAGCAAAACTTCCTTGCCTCTGTCTCCACAGGCTTTCCCACGAGATTCTCCCTTGGCAACAGATATGTCGACAGCAATACTGAAATTAACAGAAAACGGTGATTTACAGAGAATCCATGATAAGTGGCTAGGGAGCAGTGCCTGCAGCTCACAAAACACCCGGCTGGTGGTAGACAGGCTTGAGTTGAAAAGCTTCTGGGGCCTTTTCCTCATCTGTGGTTTAGCTTGCTTTCTTTCCCTCGTCGTGTATTTTGGAGTTGCTCTGACGAAATCTATACGTAATTCCTCTCCGGCAGAAGAAGAATTCAGCGTGCAATGTGGACAAACATCAGGATCTCCCCGTCTCTAAACATTCAGCTCATTTGTTGATGAGAAGGAAGAAGAAATCAGAAGGCAGAGTAAGAAAAGGCAAAGGATGGGGCCTCAAGAAGGTCCAATACATTCACATATGCAACGGATAGAAGCCTTATGGATATGTAATTAAACGGTTCTAGGGAAAATCATGTCAAACTTCTTCCCCCCTGCTTGATGTCCTGTGGGAACCTTGAAGTGTATATACTCAACCGCAACATCAGTAGCAGCAAAGGAACCTAGGGTACGTAGTTGTTAAATATATGCATTTACTTTGATTTTCAAGCTCTTTTCTAAGTTATTTACTTTCTATCTGTAATTGTATATAATCCCAGTGATGGATTAGGGAACAAGTATGTAGAACAGTCCTTGTATTATTGTGTATAACCTAAACTTTGATGAACTTGTCCACCAATATTGATCTATAAGCGCAGTTGATGACTGTGCTTACCCAGTCAGTGGATTCTTCCTTCCCCTTTTAGTTGGTGAGTATATGCATTTACAATTCTTCCTTCCCCTTAATTTAAGATCATTTTACCATCTTGTTTCTGCAATTTCTATTTCTTATTCTGCATATCTAAATGTTTTTGAACTTTTAGATTTTCTATGAACTTCTATATGCTCCGGCTGTTATGAACATAAAATTAAAGCATATGTTTTGGAATCTCCTCATCAAAACAATTGGGGAGGGGTGGGGTTATGCAGACTTCTTTTGAATATTTACACGAAAGATTGCAGCAACTATGTAACAGCTAATAAAATCTATGATTATTGGCAAATAAGCACCTAATAAACTCTATGATGTCAAGATGAGGGCAACAAGCTGCCAAAAGCCAACTGAGCCATGCATTCCTCGATATAAACATCAGGTAGGTACAATTGTCGCAATGGCAAGGGGGGAACTACAAGTGGTTGAGAGGCCAATTGTAACGTAAAAATTTGCAATGTTTCGGAGCAGATAGCCGGGAAGGGTCATGTATACAAGTGTGTGCGCAGTAGCTTCTCCACTTTCAATCATTGTTCTGTAGGAAAACGCACAATTCCTTAACATAAGGTGCCTTTCTTACCAACCTCATCCAGTGATCAAGTCTGAGGAAATGTTTGTGGCTTAAGTCACTTATTATGGCCAGCCTCAATGACAATCTTTGCAGTGGTGAACTTTTTCATTAATTGTTGACTAAACGATCATCGACGTGATCCATGAGTTGATCACAGAGACTACAGAGTTGATCATTTGGAGGTGGTACACAATCATATTCAAAAAAATGCCCTTAATGCAAATAAGTTCTGATCTAGTGTACATGACCTTGGGTAAGAAGCACATGCACCTTGCCATTTCTTACTTCTTAGACAGGATTCCTGTTCGGACAGCATCCTTCAGGGGAAGGAAAGATTGGATTTGAGCAATCATCTGATAGCTACGCAATAATATGACA